>JAKVQY010000294.1:0-17795 GCA_030463045.1 Geotrichum macrosporum
AATAAAAGAAAAAAAAAAAAAAAAAAAAAAAAAAAAAAAAAACTTGAAAACTTAAGATTTCGAAAAAAGGGTGACGATCTCGAAGAACACATAATGCCCAAATGAATTCATACAGACTCTCTTTACGAAGAATAACTTATAAACCTAGTCTGATGTAAATCTCTTACAAACCTTTGCCGTAGTTTCCAGACTCAAAAAAACCCCCGATGATTTGGACAATTCTCTCTAAAGCGGACAACCAGGCCTCAAGCTGCTCCAAAACCAAAGCTTGATCGTTACCAAGCTTGGCGTAGAAGTCCTTTCTGTAAGGACAAGCTTTCATGGCAACCTTGAAAATACCGCGGACTATCATGTTGTGGTATTTGGTCAGTGTCTCATTGTAGGAACCTGTGAAAGAGACTGAGAGCTCTTCAGTGGGATTTTGGACATTCTTACGAAGAGCCTTGGCGGTAAAAGACAGGCCGCGGGTCAGCCAGAGAAGCCCTTGGGTAGCATCCTTCTTTTTCAAATCTTTCTCGCTAAGAATAATGTCTTGCAAAGTTTCCGACGTAGCAGGACTCTTAAGTTGTTGATCACGGATTTTCTAACAGTATATTAGCATATAATGACAGGAATATACTTCAGAAAAATTAAGATACCTTGATGTTTCCGGTCATATCCTTCTGGACAGCAGCGAAGGCAGTCGATCCGAGGAGATCAAACAAAGTCACTAAGGACTCTGCAGCCTCCAAGAACTCACTGGTGCTGATATGATTGTCAGCTGAGACGGGGACGTTCTTAAAGTCCTTTTTAATACCTTCAAAGAATGTAGCAGACATGATTGAAATATTTCGAATAAAGAAGTAAAAAAAGTTTTTGAGAAGTCAAGAGAGGAATAGAAGAGAAGGTTGAATACCTTTTAGTGAACAAGTGTTGTTTTCATACTTTAGTCCCAACCTACTAGAGCGTATAATACTAGAGCGCCTTCTAGAAGACTCTGGGGAATAAATGAACTTTTTTAACTTCATTTCGAATAACAACAAAAATACACATAGACTATAAAACAAACCAAATCACATTTTAAATATATGCAGAACTCATCAACATGTCTAGAAGTAGAGTGTCACGCATACCGTTTGAATAAGTGTGCACCAACATCCTATTACCTAGCAGAAGGACGTACATAAGCTCCAGTAGAGCGAGGAGGAAGAGAAGCATTAGGCTTGTCACCAGCATTATCACGAGAAGGAGGCTGATGAGAACCACCGGTACGAGTAGAGGGAGGTTGGCAGGCAACAGAGCTGGCACGGGTGGGAGTTTGGTAAGCACCGCCCCGGGAGGGGGGATTGTAGGCAGAAGCGCTACGACCAGGAGCCTGGTAGACACCTCCAGAAGGAGGAGCTCTTCCACCACTACTTCTTTGATGAGGGGGGACGTAACCAGAACCAGATGACTCACCAGTGGGAGCACCACCAACACCAAGAGCAGCTTTACGCTCAGCCATCTTACGCTCGACAGCAGCGTCCCGTTCAGCTTGTTTCTGCGCAGCAAGGTCACCAGACTTACGAGACTCAGCCAAATCTTTAGCGAGGTTAGCGAGTTTCTCCTTTTCCTCAGCACGTTGCTTGGCAAGACGCTCTTCTTCCTCACGGATTCTCTTGTTCTTCTCCATGATTGCACGGCTCTCACGCTCATTGCGCTCCTGCTCAAGCTGTCTCTCGCGTTCACGGCGAGCTTTAACTTCACGAATGCGAGCAGCCTTCTCCTTTTCAAAAGCAGCGGCCTTCTCCTTGCGGCGCTTCTCAAACTCCTCCTTGCGCTGTTCGTTAACAGCGTTAGTAATCGCAAAGTAATCAGGGACTATACGTTCAACACGCTTTTTGAAAGCAAGGCGCTCTTCGTGATCCTTCTTAGACTTAGCAAGTAATGCCTGGAATCTGGTCTCATGAAGCTTTTGATCAATTTCTTGCTGCTTCTCAGCATCCCTTTGCCAGTAAGGAATCTCCTCAAGGCGAATGGCACGCTCAATATGGTCAGCCTTGCGACCAATGGCTTTCATTTTCTCATTCAGCTCCTTATTGACCTTAGCAATTTCCTTGATTTGTAAGTTACGAAGATCGGCGGTGTCATATTCTTCGATATTTTCAACATCAATTTTGATAATTCCTTTAGAGTTGATCTCTTCAGCAACCTTTCTCTTTTCAGCTTCCAAGAGAGCGTGCTCTTCACGCTTGCGGCGCTCGGCCTCACGGGTAGCAGCCTCGTCGGCCAGACGCTGCTGTTCGGCCTCTTGCTCGAGCTGAATCTTGCGAAGTCGGTTCTTGGCCTCTTCCTCTTCACGCTTGCGAAGTTCATTCTCAGCTTCACGTTGTCTATTTTCAATAGTCTTAAGACGCTCAAGAGTCTCAAGGTTTTCAGTCTCTACCCCAGCAATAGCACGCTGGACAGCGGCCTCTCTAAGATTATCACGCTCCTCGATAAAAGAAGTATCAACCTTGGAGACAACAGCAAACAAGGTCTTACCAAGCCTGGAAAGCTGAGTTCGCACAATTTCAGAGGGAGTTAGCTGCAGAGATGAGGCAGACTCAGTGATACTGCTGTTGACCTTAGACTCATCATAAATATCATCCTTGAAAGTGATAGAGCGAGTCTCATGGTTAATAGTAATATCAAACTCACCCTTGTGGCATCCTTTAACAATGAATTTCTCGATAGCAGTGGGAGAAGAGTGGAAAGGGGCGGGGAAAGTAGCAAGATCAATGACAAAGTCGAACTTGACAGCCTCGTAGACCTGTGAGAGCTGCTGAAAGAGACGGGTAAGGATAACATCGTAAAGAGGCTTGAAATAAGGCTTGTACTCAGGAATCTCGGCAATTGCAGAAATAATCGGGAGAATCCTAGTCTTGATGCTCAAGGGATGAAAATCAACTTCCAAAATCTTATACAAAGCATGGATTTCGGGACGAACAAAGTTCAGGACATTCTTAGACAAAGCTTGCTTAAGCAAGGCACCACGGGTAGGGCTTTTGGCAAGGTTGAGAAGAGAAGTGAGGCGAGTGTTGCGATGTCTCAGTTCGTCTTCCTGAAATCCGCCTCTCAGCTGTGTTTGAGAAAAGGTAGGAATAGCGAGAGTAGAAATGAGAAGAGAAGACGCAATACGAGTAAGGTCTTCTTCTTTGCTGTTACGAGCCTGCAGCATGAGAGAAAAGTACTTGCTCCAGGCTGCAGCATGGAACAGATAGTTGTCAGAAACAAGGAAAATGCGGGTCAAATTTTCGTAGTAATTAGCCATCATGACAGGCTTGACAGGGCGCTTAGAGTGATTGAGCAAAGTGTGAACATCTTCAACGGATCGGAAGGCCTCTTGCCAGAGCTCAAGTTTGACGGCCACGTTAAGCTGAGAAAAGCGAGTGTCGAGGTATCGCTGCAGAGTATCAGGATCCGACAAGTCGATAGGGTTGGGAGCACCGGTGTTGCGAACCTGAGTGGAAGCAGAGTTCAAGTGTATACGCAGAAGCTCACAAAGACGACGGAACTCAGTCTTTCTAGTGTACTTGATGCAGAAATCAAAAGCTTGGCTCACAGTAGCCTTGTAAAGAATTTCCAAACGAGAATTGTTACGAAGGACATCAAGAGATCCTCTATAAGCTTCCCAAAGAAACTTCAGCCAAGGAGTGACAACCTCTCTATCGGTTCTATCTTTGCTCTGTTCACTAGAAATGGTTGAAAGAAGAATATCCTCAGGGGTTTCAGTTGCCTCCAAGTCTTCATCAGCATCAAGAGTGATTTTGTCTGCTTGAGCTTGGGCTTCAGATACTTTAGCCTCAGAGAGCTCAATGAATCGCTTGATGGCTACCTCAAGAGATCCAATCGAAGTGGTTTGAACGATCTTCTTATAAAGATAAAGACCGTCCTTCACAATCTTTCCTTTACGGAGACTGACAGCGAGATCAATAAATCGAAGAATGATAGGCTCCAAAAAGGAAACACTGACATTGCGACTACGCTTTGAAGTCAAGGTGTCGTAAAGCAGCTCAAGAGCAGCAGAAGACTGGTTAACGGCAATGAGCTCATCAGCCCGCTATTAAAAGAGTTAGTATCAACGGATCGCAAAATTTATTTGAGAAATAATCACCTTAAGGACGTTCTCAGGACGAGCAGGTGGTGCCATGATGAATATGTATCCTACAAATGACTGTGTGGATGCGACGTGTAGGCTTTACCTTGGTAAAGTATCAGTGTGAGTGGAAAAATTTTACGTTCCCAAAAGTTTCGTTCTGTATATTTGGCGTGACTGAATATACAACCACGTGACAATTTAGCCGTGCGTGAAAAATGCCAGTCTTCAAATATGATTAGCGTCTTTTGCTGTTGGGCTCAAAAATTATGGCATACCTGAGTCCTCTTTACAAATGTGCTGAAGTTTTGCTTAAGTTTTGTTAAAATGGAAGTATATATTATCACATTTATCATACATTTGCGAGCAAATGCTCTTACCGAACAACTGGACACTTCATGTTGAATGTCTAATTCCTCACGCCATTAGTGTCTAGAACTCTTCATTCTTGCAAGCAAATGAACTATCTGTACATACCTAGGATACAAGGAATATTTCATTCCCCTAAATTGAACCTAATTTTTACAGGGTGTTTCTATAGTCTACTGGAAAGTACGCACGAATTGACTTCTAGATCCAAAAAAAATCCAAAGGAAGTATGCAATATTTATCTTTTTATGTGCATTCGAATGAAATCATTCATTTAAATAACTTTTTTAGGATTTTTAGCAAGCTCACAAATGATTTGAAGGATTATAAACTGACTTTGCGTGCTATTTGAAATCTAATCTTGGTAGATGCGGAATTGACCTGAACCTGGAAAGTGAGGTAACTTGCGGTCCGGATGTCTGCCTTGACAGTCAAATATTATAAATAGGCCATAACTGCCTGATATCTTCCTTCCCTAAAGAGTTGTGATATTTCAAAATACTCGTAATGTGTAGCCATTTCGAAATGTTTGCTTCTTAAAAATATTTCAATCAGAAGTATAAATTTTGTTACACTTAAAAGAATTAATGATTTTTATCAAATTTACAAATACGAGGACTTAAAGCGTCAAAACTGTATGTCGAGGATGACTGATTTGCCCTTCTTTGAGCTGAAATCTTTTTAATTGCCTATGCCGAGCCATACAAGAAATATATTAACTCTAGAATTTATGAAATATAAACATGAAATTTAAAAGGTAATGATGCTAAAATGGCCTTTGATTCAGCCCAAGGAACTCTCATGGCACATATATTGATATGGAGCAGATGTATTGTTGGAAAATACTCATCCCCTGGTCGGAGCGTGCTGATGTATCTGTCAGTATGAAGCTGTCTCAAAAGGTCAGTAATTGCACTTTTCGTTGCAGAAAGAATGATTTGCTTTGAAGACTGCGGAATGGCGGAAGCAGAGGAACCACAGCCTACAGAGATGAACAAATAACCAATCCAGTATCCCTTGTCATATGTCAGAAGGCAAGTCCCAAGGAGAGCGGCTGGATTTGCAGAGTTGGCTGCACAGACATTCAAGTAAAAGCGAAAGGCTCCAGAAAATTGAGACTGCAAAGAGAATACTTCTGAAGGCTGGCTTGAGTCAGAAATTCCAACGCAATTGCAAGAAAGGGCCAAGATCGATCTTGGTGGGCAGAAAGACAGAATGCTACCATTGGAATATTCAATGTTAGTATAGTTCATTAGATGATTATGAGTGTTCTAAGATTAAAATATAAAAGAATGACCGAACCAATGGATGGATGGATGAATTGAATCTGCTTTGGCGCAGAAACAAAGCCATTTAGTAAAGGCAAAGGTTGAATGTGAAGAAGGTGGAATTTGGATGCATATTTATATGTAATTTTAGGTATATGTAAGTCAGTTGGAAAAAAAAGCCTTAAGAAGGCTATTCTAAACGGCTTTTGAGTCAGTCGGAAGTAATGTAAACGCTGTAGAGTCATCAGCAAGTGGAATGAATCATCAAAGCAAATAATAAATAGAATAGAATGGAAAGGAGTAAAGAAACGCAATTGAAGACGAAAATAAATAAATATATAAATATATAAATAAATAAATAAATAAATAAATAAATAAATAAATAAAAAAGAAAAATAAAAATAAAGGGACGGCAATTAGCTTTCGCCTCTTCTCTAATACACAAGATTTGGTCCTCAGTTATATTAATTAATTATTAAAAAAATGACAATGAAAGCAATTTGGACACTTTAGCCGGCCATCACAGTTCTCGAATTGCCCCAGTAAACAAAACTTCATAAGCTTCCCGACCCCATCGCTTTTTTCTTACCTTCTCCTGGAGGGCCACAAAATCTAGCGGATGTATTGGGACACCTGACCATATATTGGTCTAAACTGAGCGGGAAAAATGCTGAGATCCCCTTTCAAAATTTCTTCCTTTTTTTGGGACCTTTTCAGGGAAACCAGGTTCTTTTTCTTTTTTTCCAACCTTCTTCCAACCTTCACCAGAACCCGAGCACACAACCCAAAGCCTAATACAAGTTCATAGAAACACTTTCAGGGTGCACTAGCCCACTCACTCTTTCCCCTTCTACAAAAGGAGAGATTAACAATTAATATGAGCAGTTTGCTACATGGCAAGGATTCTTATGACGAAGTAAGTAGATATGCATGTATGGTTTTATTTTATTTATTTCACTTAAGCTAATCTGCGTTCCACTGTTATTTTAAAAGATGCCATCTTCGCAGCCTGGTTCTCCGTTGGTAGTTCCTCCAATGCTTTCCCCTACATTGCCGGCATGGTGTGAAGAGGGGGGCTCAATTCCAGATCGCCCACTTAGTCCTACAAAGAAAAAAGTCAGCAATAATACCAGCTACCAACCACCGCTCAGCAAAGCCATACTAAAACGCGAAAATTCGCGTGAGAAGACATCTTTATTAGAAGTAGGAGATATGGACGTCTTTAACTCAGACTCAGATGGGACTAATGATGACGATGCCTATCCACGGCAAGAACAGACACGAAGACCATCGCTAATAGTGAAACTGAAATTCAACGCAAAACTCGAGAAACAAAAGAAGAGTGCAATACACAAGAAAAGACAATCTTCAATCAGTACTAATGCCAGTAACAGCAGTAGTAACGCATCAGCGGACCCGCATCCACTTTCACGGCCTCCGATTAAAAAGAATCGCATCAGTCGGAGCTACTCCAGCTCTGAAGATGAATCTGATACAACGACTACCAAACAACAACTTATACAACGATCCAAACAATTGCTTAAAGCAAACCTGCCACCTAGGCCGTCATCAGGAGGCACGCGACAAAAACCCCAACTTGCAAATGCCACTCCCGAATCCCGGACAAATTATAATACTCCAGTTAGAACTTCCAAGAGCGCTAGCAAACCACCAAAACAACGACTGAGCCAGGATCAACGTACGAGCCATAACCAACTACTTATGCTGAAAATGTCAAGATGGTCACATCTCGCCCGCAAGCAAAAACACGAATCCGATAAGTACTCCAAAACCCAGCCCCTTGTAGCTGGTGTAATTGCAATGGACGCATTACTCGCCTACATTGTAGCATTTGACTATGAAGATCGCGCAGAGGTTGTTATGCTAAGAGTTAAACATACGAGGTCCTGGAGCACTCTTGTGCCGTACATAGGATGGCTCATAAAATTGCTGGAAGATGTTGCAGATGAACCATGTAGAGATTTGATTGGCATGTGTTATCAAATAAGAGCATTGATACATTTGCGGATAGCAAGCAGCTACCAAGACAAACTACAGCGTATTTTTGGTAACTCAAAAGCCTCCCATGAGAGTACCTCCACCGCTATGTCAAAAGAAAATAGTAACAACGACGAAACCAATGTCTCTGAGCTAACTGTGCATCTTTTAAAATCCCATGAATCATCGGTTACTGATTTCAAGCGCGGGATGCGCGACTTGAGCTTAGACAAGCTTCAAACGCAATTTCCCCTCACTTGGAAAGCTAGGCATCCCGATGTGACACCAGTGAGCAAGCATGAAGGAGGTTACAGACCGCTTGAAGACCCCTATTATCTCCCAATGCATACCTTTTCTTCTTTACAAGAAGGGGCAGCTTTGGGATATAGCGTGACGAAGGAGTGGGCGGCGAAGAGAGGAATTGAATGTGATTGGGCACTGGCTCGCGGGCTGAGTGGTTAGCTCAGACTTTCGTCTCAACTTGACTAGAGAGTATTAGCTCTAGTCTAAACTAAAGAAAATTGAGACTGGACAAGATGTTGTTGCAGATTAATAGTTCAGAGTATGGGACCGCTACTCTTTTTCCAATATAATTTTACATATATATATATGTATATATTTATTTATTTTTTTCAGCAGCGACCAAGGAATGCCTCATCCATGCAACGCCGACTTTGATTCTCTTTACCTTGATTCAATGGAATCAGCTATTTTCTCAACCTGAAGCTTCACGCAGCACCTTGGATATCCAGGGCCGTTTTCACAACCCCAATCATAGCTGATGTGTGGATTTTCTCATTACCACCTCCTGCCAGTCTAAATTCAATCTCGCTTAGACCTTCTAACATACGAATCCGCGCATTCGCGATCAAATCAAATTGTTCAAACTCTGCAGTGATACCCTCCAAAATATCTGCCAATGCCAGGCCTTTTGCTGACTTTAAAGCAGTTATGGAGCGCACGGCTGTGGTCCAGTCTTGCTTTAAAATCATGTTGAGGATAGCCTGGATATCTGCAGGCTGTGGACTGCCTACGCATTCATAAATCATGTCCTCTGTTATTGTACTTGGACTTCCTGATTCGTCTGTAATTGCACCCTCCCCAGTAACAGCGGCTTGGCATGGTTGCAAGACATTCAATGCTTTTCGCATATCACCTTTACTAAGTTTCAGCAAGGCCTGAAGTGCTGCCGGGTCAATGTTCACGTTCTCCGAGTCAATGACAACACTTAATCGGCTTTCAATGGCCTCAGGAGCCAAGGGCGAAAACCTGAACCGTGTACATCTAGAGAGAAGAGCGGGGTTAATTTTGTGGGCGTAGTTGGCGATAATGCAGAACCGCGTGTGGACAGTATATTTTTCAATGACTAGACTCTTTTAGTTTTTTAAATCAACTGAGCAAAAAATTTGTAAACTCACTTCTTCTTAATGCGTTCTGGGCTGGATTCGTCATAGCATCTGCTTCATCCAGGATTACCAACTTAAATCCTTTCTCACTTCCTCCATTACCACTTCCAAACATCTGCTTTGTGCTCGCAAATGTCTTGATCTGATTCCTCACCACTTCAATTCCTCTATCATCTGATGCATTCAACTCCAACACCATGTTCCTCATGTTTTTGGCCCCGTACAACTCTCGTGCTACTGCCAAAATAGTTGTGGTCTTTCCGGTACCAGGTGGCCCGTAAAATAACATATGTGGAACTCGGTTGCAACTTATAAACTTGCGAATTGTAGAAATAACAGAGTCGTGACCAGTCACGGCGTCCAGCGAAGATGGGCGGTACTTTTCAACCCTAGAGAAAAAAAAGCTTGTGAGCCAGGAATTCTCCACAGAGTAAAAACCCGTGTATACGCGTAATTTTTAACAACAATTGAAAAATAATGTACTCACCAAGGAAGAACGTCAAGAGGCTCTTGAATATTTGGCTCCGTAGATGCTGATGATTTTCCTTTCTTATCCATTGTTGATGATGGTGTAGTTGCTTGTGAGTGTTATGAGATGCCTGAAAAAAATCGTAGGAGGAACTGAAAATTGACAAAACAAAATAACGCACCATACAAAATCAATTTGTGTAACACACAACGCTGCTTATTCATCAATATGCTCGAAGAGGTTCTAGAAAATAACGAATATTTAAGCAAGTGTTTTACAAAGTGATTTGATTGATGCGTACTTACGTGCAAAGTCAAAAAAAAAACTTACAGCGAGCGGCTTGAAAATTACTATCGAGTTTTAGATACCTGTCCAGGAGGAAATTCAGTTTCTGTCGCTAAAATATGCACAAAACATCACCATTGGAAGAAAAGAGATGCTACACTCAAGTATGTATTTACTATCAAACCCCTCTACAATGTGACAACTATTATACTCTCAATTTCAAATACATTTTCACTGTGTTTTATTTTGAAATACGTATAGTTTAGAAAATAAAATGAATTTTTTCTCATTTACAACTTTCCAGCTCTATAGTTATTTTCGCTAGCCTTGGCTTTAGCAAACTTGTGCCCATCTTTTGTCAGTAACTGGTTTGACGTACTACTATCCTCGCTTTCAAGCTTTGACAATGCATGCTCTCTAGCGCGCCGAGCAGGGACTCCCTTTTCAAACAAGTAGCCCACGGCCTCGAGCGGGACACCAGTCGTCTCTGGATAAAAGAAATATATTGCTATGGGGAAAATGGTCATGCAGCCGGCAAAAAGAAAATAAATGCCATAGGACATTGCGGCAATTGCCTGACCAGTGAATCTACCCATTATAAATGTCCAGAACCAATTTGATGCTGCGTTGACTGCTTGCGTAAAAGTTCTCACGTCCTGGTCAAAGATTTCAGAGCTGTACACCCAAGGATTGCCATTCCATGCAATGCCGCTGAAAAATGTCCAAATGTAAAAAAAGGCTAAAGCAAATTTTCCACCGGTGTTGAGGGTAGTATGGCCATCTGCTAGGCGTTTTTCGGGGTTGGCAATTTTAACGTAGGCGCCAATGAAATACATACAGAACGCACATGGAAAAGAACCCCAGAACATAGTGAAGCGGCGGCCAAGGTTATCAACTGTAAAAAGCATCCACAACATTGAAGCGACGGCTTTTATAATGCCAAAAATGCCTGTTGAAAGTAGCTCAGTTTTAGTTCCAGAAATTCCTAAGGACTCAAACACAGCAGGTGAATAATAGGTGACAGCATTGATACCTGATCCATTTTGCATGGGAAAGAGTGAAGTAGACAAAAGCAAGCGATAGAGGGAGGAAGGAGACTTGATCAACTTTTTCATGGCGTTTAAAGGACCTAGTCCTTCGACAGCTTGCTTCTCAATGGCTTTTTGGATTTTTGCAACTTCATACTTTAGGTACGGATGATTTTCCCTGAGATTTCTTAGAAACATGAGATTATTAATTGCTTTTTCAGTCTTATTGGCCGACATGAGCCATCTTGGAGATTCAGACAAGAAGAGTATGCCAACCCAAAACAAACCCGAGGGGACAATTTGAATTGCAAAGGGAATACGCCATTGCATTGAAGTAGGTTTTAAATTTTGAAAAACCTCGTAGTTAATCCAGTAACCAATTGTACCTCCAACTTGCCAGGATAACTCGTATATTCCAACCAGTTGGCCACGAATAGAAGGAGGTGCAATTTCCGACACGTATATGGGGGTCAATCCCGAAACGCATCCTACTCCAAGTCCCGAAATGATTCTTCCAGCGTAAATGGGGCTTAACCCTCGCGAGGAACTTGCAAATAGTGAGATTGCAGCACCAAATGTTAGCAGGAACCCTGCAACAATTAGCCCAAACTTACGGCCCATAAGATCACCAACAGGATGCATAATCAGAGCTCCCCAAAAGGCACCCGCTTGAAATACAGAGACAATGTTGGCGTTAGTCTTGAGAACCTCATCGGGGGTCTTGTTAGCATAGCCGAATTCTGTCCTGAAGGACTTGAGAGCAATTGTACCAGCAATAAACTCGCCATCATACCCAATTGCGCAGGCTGCAAAGCATGCAACAGCAGCGCATAGGTAGACCCTTATGTTGTATACTTGCGGAGGAATGGGGAATCCAGTTTCCTGCTTATGAAAGAATCTCAGGTTGGGAAAGCCCATAGCCGTACCAACTGGTAAAAGATTGAGGAGAAAGCTATTGGATTTTAAAAAAAGCGAATGTTTCTGTATGAAATATGAAAGAAAACATTATGAGTTGAAAATGCGGAAACCGTGAACATATCTATGGGCAATTTCTTGGAGTTTGTCAGTAATTGGTTGTGTTATGTGCGCCTGGAACATTTATCGTGTGCCAAATGTAAACTTTAAAGTTAAGGACCTTCTCATGTTAGGAGTTGGTTTCAGTAGTGGATATCACAGAAAAAAAGCCCAATGAAGTAGTAAATTTTCCCTCATGAAATAGAAATCAGATGGTAGTAACATTAAACGTATAGGTGCTATGTGACTTTTTATATGGTCATACCTTCTATACTCTAGTTTGTTATGGCCTTACGCATGTTGTGCAGATTACGTAGGAGGGTGTACAAAATAGCCAACGTAAAGCATCTTACAAACTAAATGAGGTTCCAGTAGCTATTATTTTGTTACCAATATGTTAGCTCTTGGCACGCTGATTCAGCGAACGTTAGCATTGTGGTTGAATATTAGGAATACTCGCAAAGTTCGAAAATGTTGAAATTGAAATGGAGGACTCCCTAATGAAGCTGCATGCAAAAGAGAACTGTCAGAATCACAGGCATAAAAACAATCCTAAAGGTTTGCCCTAAAACAACAAGTTGTGAAGCCAAGAAAAATGGATTTAGTAGTATATGATAAGGACATAAACATTCTAGTGGCGACAAGACATTCAAAGATTGTAGAAAAAGAAGGGATACATTTGCCTATAATTGATTATTGAGTAGACGACTGTAAATGACTTTAACATCATTTTTTTTCAATAAAGAGTTTCTTTTTTAAGAGCTACAAATTTGAAATTCGACGACCTACGTATATGCGCAAGTGGCAACGACGACCTTTTTCATTTTTCTATGTAATTTCCTAGAAAAGCTTTTGTTTCGTAATTTTCTTATGCATGCCAAAAATTTCAAAAAAGCCTCTTCCACTCTCGAGGTGCTCAGAATACATGACTTTAAGCCGAAAAACCCACAAACAAAATATTATGCCCATCACCCCAGCTTGAAGGGGGCAAAACTTAACACCTACTTAAAGTGGCATAAGAACGTGTTGCTTAATTAAACGCGCTTCTGAGAGAATGCAATCTGGTATATCTTAGGCCCTGTCCGGTCCTAATCCCGGCATACTTGGTGCAATTTGTAGTATAATCTGACTGAACTCTATCAGAGTACTGATTGCTAAAATTAATCCAGTTTGCTCTTAATATTAATCCTTTTTTCATTTCGTCTCTTATGTAAGGCCAAACTTTTCTTCACCACTTACTGTATACTTCAGGTCTACTTCAATCCAATCTTCCTCAGTTTATTATTCACTTCAAGGCAGTTCGGTTTTTATCCAATGTCGTCTTCGACTCAAATTCTACTCCCTCTGGAAGCATCACACCTAGAATTGCCACTCTTGACACTGTCGTGCAAAAGAGGGTCTCAAACTTTATATCCCTTAAAAAAAAATTCAAAATCATGTTTATAGAAATGAACTGTGGATGGTCATATGCGGAAATTTTTATGGTGTGACGCAGCTTATAGATTTTACTGTAATATGGCGAATTATCTGATGGGAATTGACATTAAATTTTCTCATAGAAGTCAAGTTAAACCAATCAAACCAGGAAAAATTGAAGCTAATGATTTGTTCCGCGATGGAAAAGAAGTGCTGCTAAATTGCGTAGGTACAGATGCAATTGCAGTATTTGAAGATGTGAGTCATTCGGAAGAGGCGATTTAACTCTTGGATCCGTTGTTCGTTAGACAAGTAGATCCCAATGTACATATATACCCTATAGTGAACTTATGGGTGAAAAGTGACGGAGTAAAGAATGTGGGGATGTATACTATTTTCTTATAGGAGTTTCACAAAAAATCAGCCTGTGAAGGTATATCAGGAAGTCCTAAGGAGGAGTCAACTTTATTACATGTTGTTTTATGTGTAGTTTTCTTAGTAGATACTTTATTCAATTGAAGACTGGTCCATGCAGTGCTCCAAGTGGTTATTGTGTCTTGGTTAGTGACTTTTAAAATATAGATCTCTGGTTCTTCTGATTCTCGCGGCGATTACTGTAGCAGCTGCGTTTGCTTACCTGCAATTTAATAAGTAATTCATCGCGTTATATTGTAATTAGTATAATATGTAATTTTTGAACAAGCTTTATAATAAATGCGATAAGGGTGCATTTAGATCCCTTTTTGGATTTTTAATTACTAAAGGTGTCATGAACACTCTAAAACCCTTTTCTGTTTGAACTTGAAATTTTCCTATTGCTCCTCCTTGATACGTTGGAAATAAGGCAGAACAGATCCATGAAGTTCATTTCTCTTGGGCTTGGATATGGTAATCCACCTTTTTTTCCCTTTTTTTCTTTCTCTTCGCATCTGGAGGTTTTGTTTACAATTTTAAATAGCTTGGTATACTACTTTACTAACATTCTTAAAAATTGATATCAAAACCATGAGCCAGAGTTTCATGAAAATTTCCATTCGTACGTATATTCCAAAATCATGAGTGCAAAGAGAAAATGCAAAGGTAGGAACTGGGGACTGCTTCAAAATGTAAATAAATTATCCGCTTTTAATTCTCCATTTCAATTTTCATTTCTTGACCCGACACTAACACTCTCTTGAAATTGAGGAAGGCATTACTCATTTTCTTACCTTCCTACACCAAACGAAGGGGAGTCAAACAGGTCTGTTCTGCTTTGACGGCACAAAAACTAGACATCACTCTTTGAACCTTCGAAGGCCTATTCGCTTTTGGAAACTACTCTTTCAAGAGAGTTTTGTTTCTGAGGGGATCCATAGTCTTTTGAGTTTATTTTCAGATGACTACCACTTTAGGTCTGAAAAGATTGTATCCGTGACATAATTTGAACGGTTTTTTCCCCGCCCTAAAGGAATTTTTCTATCCGTATCAGTGTCATGCCTGGTGGTTCATATACACAATTTTCCATTTCTGAAAGACTCCAGTATACGGCTACTTCTATTAGGGGCCCACATTGGAAATGCCAACATCTTGATTTTATATTGCACAACAAGTCGTTTGGTTTCTGACTTTAATGAGTTTATGGTTTTAAGAAACCACGTAATACTATGACATGTCCCCGAGGGCCAAATATTTGGAAAATATACAAAACAGCAGATTACCAGTTAGATTCTATCGAAGATTGAGTCGCTACTGAGACTTTATTTGCTATGAATTACATCGAGAAAGTATTTAAAGGGTAAAAATAATTACCATGTGTTGCGTCATTTTTGCAGGTCCCTTTTAGCTCAAGGATTGCTCGAAAGAGAAAGTATGAATGCTCCTACTTTGGGTGAAACGACGTTATCAAAAGTCAAGGTAACTAATTGTAAGCCATTATGAAACAGAGTCTACCGTTTTCAGGTCCCCTTAAAGGAAAAAACGGTGATCCAAACGGAAGTGTAGTCAAATGTAAGCACAAAACTGAAACAAAAAAAAAATAAAAAATAAAAAACCTGTTTAATCAGAGCTCTTATGAGGTAGAAGACATCTAGTAGCTAACAGCTGATAATAGATCCTCTCAAAGTGACATTTAAGGCCTGCTTGAAAGCTTGTATAAGGACTTTGTGCGTTCAAATTTGGCTGATCCTCAAGTTACTCCACTTCTTACTGCCATATTGGGTATGGGAGAGGAACAAAGTGGTTAGTTCCACATATGTTTCTGTTATTTCAATCCCCAAAATTGCTTTTGGTTGCACACATTGAAAAGCATATACTTGCGGTTGCCCGATAATGGGATTCACAAACTGAAATTTTTACTTGATTCTTTTGCTATTCTTTTTATTTTTTTCAATAGGTGAATTGAATTCTTTTGACTGTAAATAAACCAGATCAAAATATCTGCAAGCATAAACTCGAATATTTTCATTTTGTAACCAGTATTTGCTAAAAGTATATACCAAATGTTCCTATATAGTTCTTGTTGTAGCTTTTCGGCTTTAAGCAGTGATAGGAGTTATCTCATCTATTCCACTCGTTTAACCTATTATGGAATGTTTCTAAATGGTACAAAGTTTTTGAAAGAATCCTCCACTTTTAACTTTTATTTTAGTGCTTGAAATTTGGAAAAATACCAAAAAACGATAAAAACGGTTTTGAACCTCATCTTACTACTGTGGCAGAGAAATATGGGCAATACATAGTTTTTTTAATTCTCTTATCCCGCGCATGAACGGTTACTTCCCCCACATGACGACCCTAAGCCATTGTTTGCTGGGACTGCCCATTATTCCAAGCATTCGTGCTCAGGAAGGAAGAAGCATTCAGAAGCAACCCTTAAAGTCTTTGCACAGCGCACACAGGTCTTTTTGCGAGCCAGACATTGGAAATATAAGAGGGTCCGATGCCACGCTAATGTAAGTCTAATTTATAATCTTGCTGCTGAAAAGAACAATCATCTCCTGACTGGACTACTCAACATCTCTATTCTTTTCTTTTTTTGTTCTTGTTTTTTCTTGCTAGTATTCTAACGTTTCTTAATATTTTAAAAATCAAAAAAAAATCAAAAAAAAATAAAAAAAATACAAGTTTTTCTCCATAGATCAGAGATTTTCACTCTTCCATTCAACAGACAGTGACATAACTTTATTAAATTTTTTTAAGAATTCTATATAAACAGCCCAAAAGCTCTACATTTTTTAAAAATTCATTTAATAGCTTCAAAGTCTTTCCTCTTATCAATCAATCTAACCCATATTATTTCAAAATCATGCCAATTTTTACTATACAATTTATTTTCCAACTATTGGAATTCTGACTGCCATTACATCTGCAGTATTTGGAAAACAAATTCTCAGTTTGCAAGTCGACAATGCCAACAGAAATCTTGAAGGCAGGTACATTGAGGTGGGCCCAGACAACTCTTTAATTGTTACTACTTCATACACTGAGGGTTTCAAAAACCGTCTCCGGAAGTTTGAAAATACTATGGGCTATATCAAGATAGGCAGGGAATATGCCGTGATAGCGGACGATCAACTTGTGCTGGATACTTTCAATCCGGCAGATGCCGCACCGTTTAAAGCAGTAGACAGCTATGGGTTTTGGTACTTGAATTATAACGGGACAAATAAGTTTGCTCTGCGCCCTGCCAGCAAAACCAGCTACGATGTAATTTTTGCTGGAGATGGGAATCTTGGTCCAAGCGACATTCCAATCAAGGTGGATCGCGGCGCTTTTACAAAATAACCAGATGGTTCAATGCAAGAAAGCAAATGATCTGAGAGAATAAGTCTCACTCTGTGGTCAAAGGCGGTCAAAACCACGAAATGGATAACTAAATAATTTGGCTTGAGAAAAGCATGGATCAGAAGGCTTAATACGACACAGACCTGAAAATGAGAAAATGATTAACTATAGACCATGATAGACTTAGAATTTAGATTTATAATATGATTTTTGTTGCATTTATTTGCTTAAACTTGAAACGCAGATTGGATTTAATGATTCCACATAAAAACTTATCTATTAAATTTGAGAAAGAATTATTAAAAATGAGTGATGAATGGGAAGAAAATATGGAAAGATATGAGCGTGTGATAAATATTTCAAGTTTTGATACTGAGGTGGAGAATAACTCTTCTGACTCTTTTAATTTCTCTAGGGAAATGTCCCAGAGGATTAATAGCCTAGTGGAAGAGACTCATTTGGAACGTGCAGTCTTAAACACCAAGAAGGATGCTGCAGCAGGACCAGCTATTTGGCCTCGCAACCTTGTTCTACTAGCAATGAAGGATAGAAATTTCAGACGTTTTATGCTTCTTCTCACCAAGAACATTGAAAATGGTACGACTGAAGGCATGCAACTATTGTGCGCCTCTCGGCTTACCCCTTTGGACAAGAACCCTGGAGTCCGACCAATTGCGGTTGGTG
>JAKVQY010000295.1:0-17765 GCA_030463045.1 Geotrichum macrosporum
GGATGGCTAATTCTTTTATTTGGACATTTGGATTATGGATATAGAAATTCTATATTTCAAATTGGAAAAATAATTATTCAGGAAGCTCAGTGACACAACAGCCTTTTTCCTCTACAATGATGAAAAGTACAAAAGTCAGAAGCAATCTTAGTTCAAGGTGCTGATCAATTGACTTGGAATGCAATAAAGATTACTAACAGAATTATATAAATTGCGACAAGCCAGCTCACATGAAAAAAGGTTAAAATGATGATTTTTTTTAAGTGTCTGAAAGTTTGACAAAAGTTTGACTTTTGAAATTCATCTGCTTTCTCTACATGTTGTCGAGCATGGATTTCTGCAATTTTTTTATTTCTGATATTTTTATATATTAGTTCCCTCTTCTATTCTGTTACAGATTTAACCTGGGAAACTAATAATTTTTACACAATACTTTGCTTGTGCATACATTGGTTGCAAGATCATCACCTTTGTACTTCTACTACAGGTGAATTAAATGTTTTTCTCTTTAATTGCAGCTCTTGTTGTCCTCATGCCAGTGGCTTCTTCTGTAAAGCTTTTCTCAGTCAATAAGGAGTCATCCATGTTTTATAACTTTCCTATTTATTTTGGAAAAAGGAAACTACTTGATTATTTATTTTGCGGCTGGCAGACCTCGTGATCTTAAACTGTAGAAGGTTGGTAGTGGTTACTACTCATGTTACAACAACAGGTATTAGGTTTGAAGGCTTCGACAACACACTTCATTACGGAAATTACAAGTCTGCAGGCGCATTAATTATAAAAAGGAATCAAAAAGCCAAATATTTCCATTACCAGACAGCATCATCAACAGATCTGGAGACAAGGTTTGCTGTCGTCCCTTGTTAGGTGAGGGCTTCTCTGATCTTATTAAATCCTGAAAGAGCCAACGTTGAAGTCTTCATTTAAGTAGAAGATTGATTCCAAAATATGGAGCTGAAATGAGCACAATCGATGCATAAACTCAAGTCTACATCCCTTGCTAATATGTTTCAGTTATTATATTGACGCGGTTTAAACCTGGAGAGGCCCTTTTGTTTGGTCCTTGTAGTATATCATACAGAATGAGGAGTCCTGTTGACGTAATGGCAAAAAACTACATATTCTAGCAAAGATTAAGGGAAACGCAAGTTTTTCAATCAGATTTAGAATTAACATAACATAACATTTAGAATTATCTAACAACATTACATCAGAGACCGAGGTGATTAATTTAGTATAAAATGTAAACCATTCCTTCTAACTTCTACTGCCATATAATAACTTGAGCTATTTATTGAACTCTGATCCCACCATATAACTTCGTCAATTCATTACTAATTTACCTGAAAGCTTCTATGACTTTTGCAAGAAGCTTCAGTAGATACGTCAAAACCCATTTGATAACCCCCTCTTGAACTGGTTAACTCAATAAGAATATTTAAATTGAATGAACTAAACGAAAAATAAAAAAGCGGCCCTATAAGAAACAAATCATTTAAAAAACATAATAATACCATGACAAAGTAAGTTAAAAAATTGAGTTAACAATGTTAGAACCGATGGAGGCGCCTGCACCAAATATAGCTGCATTTCCCAACTTGCTTCCAAACTTCTTTGCACCATCAGACACAGCTGAGTGACTTTGCGGCTGAGCGACTGCTTGAACAGGCTGCTGTTGAACCTGTACTTGCTGGGGAGGAGGGGTATAGTAGTTTGTGCTGGGTGGAGGGAACTGCTGTTGTTGCTGTGGAGGATAGTAGTTGTTGTTACCACTGTATTGCTGCTGTTGAGGAGGAGGATAGTAGTTATTGTTAGTAGCCGGGTAGTCGCGTGAATGTTGGCTGGGGGTTTCAATAAGCCGCACATAGTTGGCTGGAAAAACACCTTCCTGCTGAGAGTTTGCATCCTTTCCTCGCCACCAGTCATTGTTCAATTTTTCTAGAATTTGGACACGCATACCAGGATACAAAGCCAAATCAGTAGGACCATTTGGTTGGTAGTTATACATAGCTTCAGCCATCTCGCCACTGTTGCCACCTTGGTATGCTGGAGGAGGCGCAATGGACTGTTGGGTAGACTGGTGATTGTGAACACCGCTCTTTTCGTTGGATATACGATTAGAATTAAGCGGAACAAGACTATTTGATGAACTGACATCAATAGGAGGCTGCCCTGGTTCATACCGTACAGGAAATTTGTTATTTAATTCTTCAAAAAAAGCTGGGGTTATGACATTGGATTCTTTCAAAAATTCTAGTTCCTACTCGGAATTAGAATGAAACAAACATATTAAAAGAATGCTCCTAACTTACACTTCGAATATTAGTTAATGAGCGACTAATATAAGCCACGTTTCCACTCATTTTTGTGCAAATCAAGCTGATGATGAATATAAAATCAAAAGGCTTAGATAGTTAAAGGGAGAGAGGAAGAAGAAGCCCTTTTGGCTTTTGCTCCAGAAATACTTATACTGACCCTAGCCCTCAAATTCACCTGACAGCAATACTAAACGTACATGATCTAGGTTTTACACGGCCTTGTTGGTTAGAAAGTCCAGTATAATTCTAGAATGCGCTGTTTATATTTGACAGGCTCTTCAGGAAGTATAAATACTCCTGTCCTAGAAACTGCAAAAACATTAGTGGTGATCGTACGGCTGGCAAAGCATTTAAAATTTTTTAGACTAGCAAAAGAAAGGCGATTCAAGTTATTTATGACAACAATAGCCAATTTAATTGCTAAAATCATTATACAATTGATCCAGTGCTACAAGGCTTGCTCTAGCTGGACAATTTCTTGACATATAAAGCCTGGGATATCTTCCAAAAAAATTGGCCAGCCTATCGATGTTAGCAACCCAAAAAAGCTAAAAGATGCAACTCACCGCATCACTCAAGAAAGACAATGGCTCCGCAAAGTAGTCTGGTAGTCTACCTAAAGCTGTATTGTTAAATTCATCGTCGTTAGGAGCGTATGTGATTTCGTAAGACGCCTCATTTATTTCCCTTATCGAAATAGTCAATGTATATCGCAGTTCTATGATCGTAAGTAAAAAAACTCATTGGCTCAGTTACACTCCTTACCTCCATGTTTTCCTACTTGAGAACATCTGTAAATCACTTCAGTGTCCGTATATTCAATCTCATGAATCTCAATGCCACATAATGAACAGACCAAAGTAAATGCATGGTCAAGTTCTGGATTTGTTTGCTGCTCCGGCTCTGGAGGAGGTACAGCTAAAAGTTCCACGTTTTCATGTACTTTTTTGAGCTCATCTCTTAAAGAATGGAGCTCATCGCTTAAACCTGTAGTTTCTGATCCATTTTGCTGGTCTTTTAGTTGCCTCTCAAGTTTATCAATTAACTCGTCAGATACTAAATGGTTAGAAAAGACTCTCCCAAGCTACTGAAGTTACGTACATTTCTGCCGCTCGTCATAAGCTTGCTGAAGTTCCTCGAGCAGCTGTTCCGGTCGAGTCATTCTAATATTGACCAGGGAATTGTACTTGGATTTCCAAGTGGATTCGGGCTTATTTTTTAGTCTGATAGCACACACATGAGATTAAACACTAAACTCACTGTTTCAATCCCAACTACAGGAATGACCGCAGGCGTGACGACTGGAGCCGGCAACTCAGGACTGTCGTCTGGTATATCTACAACCTCATTGTTAAGAGGGGGTGGGGTGGTTTGGGCATTTCGTTTTGACCTTTCTCTGGTTGCTGCTGCCATTTTTTCAACACGACCCTTAAGTTTCCCCGCACCTCTAGTGGTCTGGCGCTTGACCACTGGGCTCTTGGATTTACTTGCTAGTGGCATTTGATCGCGTTTCTGAGGATTTCTTGAAACTTTGAGAAGTCATTTAAAATAAATCATTCACGCGTGAAAGCCCTAACCTCCGTCACGTCTTTTGTTTCACGGAATTCCTTCCATCCATCGCTCTTCACCTCTCAAAATTTTTACAATGGAATCTGTTGAAAATCTTGCCGAAGAATGGGCTGTGAACTCGAATAAGGCATTATCTCTTTCACTGGTTGGACCTCAGTCTAGTCTGGAATTCTCATCTGTTTTTACTTACCCCATCTTTGGAGATGCTGAGACCATCTATGGGTTCAAAGATCTGTCTATAAATGTAGGATAACCGGGAATAACTCATGAATTCTTCTAACCACTTTGATAGCTAAGATTTGATGCTACTAGTCTTTATCCATTGCTTAATTGCTCTTGGTCGCAAAAGCTAATGGAGGATATTGAAGATCCAGGAAAGACATTACAAGAGTATCTCCCTGAAGGTAAATGCCGAAATTGGTTTGCAAGACAGAATTAACAAAGACAGATACCGCAACCACGGAAGAAGAATGGGATGAAAAACGAAAAGAAGGCTTTGAAATTCCGGGAACTCTTGTGGACTCTTTCAAGGACAATAACGGTGACGAATTTGTTGTATACCGCGTGAGTATTCCCTCTCAAGTTGCTTCATTTGGTCTAACTTGCTCTAGACAAATTTCTCAAATGCCGAAAGTAGAGTCTTACACGAGAGAATGCAAATATTTGTTTTGCTTTTTATCGAAGCTGGGTCTTATATTGATGATGACGATGACCATTGGGAATTGTTTTTGCTGTAAGTGGTTTTGGGACTTCTGTAGAACTTAACTAACATGGAATAGATATAAGAAGCAAGGCGATACTCCGGTGTTTTCAGGATTTTGTACTGTCTATCAATATTTTTGGTACAAAAGTGCGGAGTTGCACGATAATGTGCCTGAACCATTCACATCAAACCTAAGAAAACGTATCTCGCAGTTTGTTATTCTGCCTAAGTTCCAAGGTCACGGAGTTGGTGGAAAACTCTATAATTCTCTGATATCTCTCTTCCTTAACGATAATGCAGTGAAAGAAATTTCAGTTGAAGATCCTAGTGAGGCCTTTGATGATCTACGAGACAGATGTGACCTGACACGTCTGTCTCAGAACAAAACTTGGGCGGGTAACGCGGACTTCTTTTCCGCCAAAATTACTCCGAAATGGATTGATGATGTTCGCAAGAAGAACAAAATGACTCCACGCCAGTTCGATCGATGCATTGAGATGGCTCTTCTCCAGTTGATAAACAAGGATGAAGATGCACAGAAACGGTATCGCTTGCTAGTAAAACGAAGATTATACTTGAGAAACAGGGAACCTTTAGATGAAATGACAAAAGAGGAAAGAATAGATAAGTTAGAAGAAACGTTTGAGGTTCTTAAGGATGACTACTTGCGGATTCTTTCAAAGGTTGACTTTAATAGCGACACCACTAAGCGCTCTGCTTCAGTTTTACAAGATAATTTTCCTATGAAGAAGCAAAAAGTATAGCACGAATATTTATATAGCTTGTAATGTGAAATTAATATTCCAATAATAAATGTCACGGCGAAAGCTCTCCAGTCAAAATAACCCATAATCTTTTATACGCCAAAAAAAGTTTAAACCCTTGCCCTGGTACCTCAAACTGCCTATTTTTTTTTTTTCTGTATAATATTTTTTGAATTCGGTTTTTGTTTATTTTTTCTAGCATCTCATACATTCAAGAAGGGCCCATGAAACAATAACGTGGCCATGGACGTAACTTTTTCTAGACGAACGCCGGGCTCTTTGCGTCAGAGTCGTTCCGTCTGGAGCTTTGGGGCCAGTCCAAAGACCGGCGGAATATCAAAAACTAGGTCTCCGTCTCCGTCTCCAGCACGTCGTCTTCGCACTTCACACAGCAATTTAGAACGCATCAAAACCAGCGGTGGATCTACTTTAAGTCGACATAGGTCTTATATGAATTTATCTGCAGTGGCAGGCCATACGTTTAGTGATCTTCTTATCAGGTCTCGTTATTCGTCAAGTCTCTCTAGAGCATCATCATCAGAAGCACCTTCCAGTATGCTCGAAAGCCGAACAAGTACTCTCACTAAGTATGTATAGGTATTTTATGAAGTATACAGCACTGACAAAATTAGTGAATCCATAACTGAATCTCACGCAGAAACAGAGCTTTCTCAACCTCCAATATCAAGGGTAGGTATATTAAGCTTTTTATTTTTGTTTTCTAACCTAGTTCTAGTCGCCTCTACCACTTAAACGTAAACGATTTGCGAGCCCTGATGTGCTTGCGTCCAAACCTCGAATTGTGATTTCTGACAACGAGAAAGACGACCTATTTGCATCTACTACTAATAGTTTGTCCGGGCTTAATGGGAATTTAGCAAAGAAACCGAAATTTGATGTCACGGTTCGGGGAGTACAAAACTTGGATACACTACCTCCAGGTCGGTCGGCACGTCCAGGATACTTCTCAGTAAAACTTCCAGAGAATTCATATCATGATAACGAAGCGACTCCTAAGAAAGAGGATCCACCATCTCTGTTGAAATCGAACTTTACCTTAGGAATAGCTTCAGCGCTGGTTCGAAAAAGTAGATTTGCACAGCGGCCTCTGAAAACTGTTATTTCTTTATCTCGACCAAAAGTAGAGGATGAAGAAATCCAGAAACGCCGAGCAGAGCTCATTGAGCATCGCAAGCGAGAAGCGGAACGACTAGTGAGACTACGACAAGAAGAGGAAAGACGTATTGCTAAAATGAAAGAGGATCAAGAGCGAGAGAGACTGCTCCAGGAACAGAAACTGCAAGAAATGGAAAGAAAGCGACAGCAAGAGGAAGCGGAGCGCCGTATAGCGGAAGAAAAGCAACGAGCGGAGGGGGCAAAAAGGGCAGAAGAGGAAGCTAAGCGAAGAGCTTTGGAAGACAGTAAAAAGAGGGAGGAAGAGCTTAAACAGAAAGCTGCATCTCCGGCGTTGGAGGTGAAACCGTCACCTGGATTGTTTTCTAAGCCCGAAGAAAAGCCAACTGAATCCAAAAACCCACCCAGTTTTAGCTTTGGTAAGCCAGATGAGCCAAAATCGATGCCCCTCTTTGGTAAAACAGAAGAATCAAAACCGAAGGCTTTGTTTGGCAAGACAGAAGAGTCAAAACCTACATCTCTTTTTGGTACGGCAGAAGAACCAAAGTCAGCGCCGTTATTTGGCAATTCCGAGGGAGCAAAATCAGCTTCTCTCTTTGGCGCAGCAGATTCTAAGCCCTCTTTTTCATTTGCAACTACGACTGCTCCAGGGACGCCAAAACCAGATGCTGCGTCTATTTTTGGCTTTAATAGCAAGTCATCTAGTGGTAGTAGCACACCAGCTCCTGCAACTGGTAGCAGCGGGGTAACATCTGGTTTCACGTTCAATTTTCCAAAAACAAGTACCGGAGCCAGTAGTGCACCGTTAACGGGGTCATCTTCTACGACGGGATTTTTATTTGGGTCAGCTACATCAGGAACCCCAGCTGAAATTTTCAAATTTGGAGGAGCTTCGGCAACACCGGCGCCAGCAGCGCCAGCACCAGCAACGCCAGCAACGCCAGCGAAGTCTTCATTTAGTTTTTCATCAGGTGCGCCTTCGACATCTTCTTTTAATTTTGCATCTGGAGGGACTGCGAACCCGGCATCGGTATTTAATTTTGGAGGTGCGTCAAGTCAAGGAACAGGCTCTGCGACTCCTGGAGGTACATTTGGGGCCAGTAGTCAAAACGCACCTAGTACACCTTCTTTTAGTTTCAATCTGGGGGGTGCTGCTAACACTCCAGGGGCTGCTACCTCTGGAGGTATGTTTGGGCAAACGTCGACTACTCCGGGAAATCCTCAGGGCCCCCCTCCTGGCCGGAAATTGGCACCCATGCGTCGCCGTGTAAAGCGATAATGTATAGGAATTCTTATCGTTATTTTTATTTGTATTATTGTTTGTTGATTTTCTCGTTTTTTCTATCCTGGTGTTCTTTTTTTTTTTGTCGTTGTTTCATGTAGTATAGTTTTTTATTTTTCATCCAAACAATTTTTATCACAAAACGTTAGGACGCTCTATAAGATGCAGCATTCAACGTGATAGAAGAGATTCACGAAACAGTGTATTGAATGTAACGCACGGTATGATAGCTAGAAAGTTATACGAGGAACTTTTTTTTCATTTTCTGTCACAAAAAAGAAACGAAACGCAATGTTTAAAAGCTTTTGGAAAAAATACCGTTTAAGAGATTTGCGTCTTATATCAATTTGTTTGGATTATATATTAGGAGCAGTAAAAATAAATAAACAAAAAATAATTTTTAAGCAAAAGAATTGATGATACTCGTCAAAGATGGATGAGAAGAAAGAAAGAAAAAAAATAAAGGTATATAAATTGGCAAGATTAATGTATTGCAGAATTAGTAGAGATGTCTATATGTATATTGATAAAAATTGGCTGTTTTGAATGTAGGAATGAAAAATGTACTTGGTTGGTATATAATACATTTGAGAAGCTATCACTTGCTACTGTTACTTTCAGACTATATTTACTATATATTACATTTGAAAAAGCATCATTATTGATTAGTCATTTTAGAAATTCCTCAATGTTACTGGCATTGGAAACAAACACTTATCCAACTATGATAATATAAGAATCAAAGCATTATTATTTGTTGTTAACTGGTAATGGGGGACTCTAAGTTTAGAGCAGATATCCCGAATATTGAAGAAGGATTAACAGACAAGGGAATGAAGAAGAATGCAAGTAAGTAACAAGAAGAAATATTCGTTTTCCATTACTAGATAGAATGAGCAAAATTTGATATGGTTGGCACGCGGAGCGGAATCAAATGATTGTTCAAGCGCGAATTGATGTGAACTGAATTTGCCATTCTCTAACAATTAGGTTTTTTTCACAAGCATCCACATGGTGTTTGTTATGTGGTCGCAGGTATTGTATTTCTTTGACTGTGATGTTTTTATACTGCAACATAACATGGCAAAACATGTATTTTTAGAGTCTCAACTTTTATAAATAAGTAAAATAGGGAGAAAATAATAGTCCAGGATAAAAATAAAGTGTTTAGAATCAGGCTGGACTGTTTTTCTTTCATTTCGAGCTGTTTCTCAATTTGAGCCAGAAATATACCTCTGAATGATGTTAGAAAAATATATAAGCCAAACAGAATAAATAAAAAATTGGCAAATTGCACTCAATTAGGTGTATTTTACGGATAAAAGTACAACAACCACAAAGTTTTGTATTTTTTGTGTAATATTATATAATGATATTTAATACTAATATTGGTAATAAATATAAATTACTAAGCCTTGCTAGCTCAATCGGTAGAGCGTGTGACTCTTAAAATGTAGCTTTACAATTAAAGTCATCACAAGGTTGGGGGTTCGAGCCCCCCGTAGGGCTTATTATTTAATCTTTTTTCAAAATCTATATACAATAGCACTATTACGGTAGACGAGAAAAGAAAAAAAAAACGCGATTTCGACGAAATTTGCAGTTTATTGTTTATCAATTTTTATTTTGTTTAGAAATAAAACGAAAATACGCGCATCGTAACTTTATGTTTGTTTTCTTCGCGATTTGGTCATTCACTGCTGATGCTTTCAACGGTGATTTGTATCTAAATTGAGACAAGGCAGATAATTCTGTCGGAATGAGCTCAATATGTTCACGTGATCTATATATTTTTCTATCCATTACAGAGCAGCGGCAGCATAGAGAAGAACAATGATTTACGTGAACAAACAAAAGACGCCACGTATTTACCATACGCATGTTTCTTTTATTATTACTGTTATTAAAATTATTACTGCTTTGGCAGAGAGAAGCAGGTTTCCTTTCATACTCCTCGTCTCCTTCTACGTAGGAGTGTACTGTGAACGCAGTATTGAGTCCAGGAGCAGCCGTAGCAGTGTTGTCTCTTTCAGAATAAAGACAAAAGCCACATGAGGTGGAATGCGTTTTACCATTTTGATTATTGATGGTTTGATGCTGTTTTGGCAGGGTTTATCGTAGAAGATCAGAATGTGACCGTGGCGAGGGTCCATTCTTCACCGCCTCCCTCTGAGCTTCTCATAAAGGACTGTTCGAGTCTAACGTGCCATCCATATTCAGTTGATGGTGTTGTTGTTGTTGTTTTTGTTTCGAGCTTAGTGAAGCTGAGCACCTCACGGTCACTTCGTTCCAATCCTCTGGCTGTTTGCACGGTGAGAAACACATGGCACCGTGTGACTTTTCTTTCTGATCTGTCCTGAGTGGTGGGCCAGAATGGAGCACTCTTCTGATGACTCTGTCGGTGTCCAGCTGGTCCGTCAATAACGGTTTTGGGTGGGTTGACAGAATCGCTTACGCGGATGATCCAGTAAGAGAACTGGCGATTACGTCAAATGTAACACCTTTCGTCCCCATTCCTGTAATGAATTGGGATATCTGGTTTTCCATAGGATAATATTGATTAAACATAACTCTCTCCCGAATAAGAGTTGAGTGTGAAAGTTCCTTCATATCTACCGGCTCAAATTGTTGAGGCGGCTTCGAATTGCCCTCTTCCGCGAGATCGTTGAACACATCATTTGCCAGGTCTCCAAGATCATCATCATCTAGAATGTCTTCTTCTCTTAAATCCTTAATGTATTTGATGTAATAATTATTCCGATTTTGACTCGAAGACATTAGCATGCGCTCAATACATCCAAACTCAATCAACTTGCGCGTTGCCGACATAAATTTGATTTTGTATGTTACTGAATTCAAACTTCCCAGGTTGTTCCAGATGTCATGCAGAAGACGGATACCGTTCTTAGAGCTTTTAACCAGTTTCATTATAGACATTTGTAAATTACTCTTTTCGTCGTCTTCCATGGCATTCTTCAAGCCTTCATGCTTTGGTAAAAACTTGTGGAAAACATTCAAGTATGTCTTGTTCTTTTTCACAACAATAGGATATTTGTGAAGCAAACCCATACTCTGAAGAGCATTAAGACGTTTAATAATGAACCGTGGTTCCTGGTCTGTTAGGCGACCAAGATCATTAGTTGATATTCCTTTCTCCCTACACCTTGCAATAATGCTCAGCAACACAAACAAATGTTGCCCAACCTTTTAAATTAATAACGGTAAAACTCAAGACAGGTAGCGCTCACCTTAGATGTTGATTGACAATCTCCTGTCAATCTAAACCACACTGCTTCATTACTTGCTCGAACACGTAAATCCTGATGCTTCGCCAAAAGTAAGTCATATGGCAAGTGTCTGTCTCCAAGCGAAATCTATAATGTTAGAGAGTAGACGTAGTTTACAAAATAAACATACAGGAACCATATATTCAACCTCGTGCAGAACCTCAAAGTCTTCACCGTGGCTAATTAGCCATCGCCATATAATATTCTTGTAAAAGGTATCAAGTGTCGGAGTCACTAAGGTTGCTATTTGCCATAGCTCTTTAAGGGAAATCGCTATTTACTTAGTAAATGTTGAGACACATGCCAATCATACTCACGGGTTTCTCCATTGTAGGCAAGCTCATCCAGTATAAACTCGACGGTTTCGCTGGGCGTAGATGCTCTCATTTATATCCTAACTGGATATTAACAGTGTCACAAAATCAATCAGAACTTTAAGTCGGGGCAGAATTTAATACTTCAGATATTCGCTCGCGAGGCAACAGCCATTCATCCCGCCAAACTGCAGATATTTGAGAATTTGAGATCAAGAAAAGAAATTGACGTACTTCTTTGAAAAGTCACAGATCCCAACTGCCCTTTCTAATGTTGATAAACTCAGATCCAGTCGCAGATAAAAACTAGTTAACCAGTATAAACACTCTGAACAGTACGAAACATTAAATGAAGCAATGGTTTTAAGTATGGTTAGTTTGCTTCTTTCTACTACCTCGCGATACGCATCTTCCGCGTTGAATAATCGCGTAACCATGGAGTCAGGGTAAATTGTCAATATATTACTATTTGGAGTTTGGAAAATTCTTTTTTGAATTCAACTTTTTTGCGCTCCGTAACGAACAAAAGGAAAGTGCGGTTCAATATAAGAACTATTTTTTAGGCAACCCTCTGATTAACTGACCTTTGACTGCTCCTTGGAACCTGAGAAGTAATCTTTGATCATGGACCACGAGCGTCACGGTCGCCCTAAACGAAAGAACGCCTTGGCGAGGCAAAATCCATACAAACGCACTACTAATCCTTCCACTCCCGTGAGACAAACTTCTCAAGAGACTCTAGTAAGTACTGTAAAGCATTGGGTTGTTACTAGTGCTAATCATCTTAGACTCCTACTTCCATATTTTCCCGCGTAAAAGCACTGTTTACTCCACTTAAATGGGGATCTTCCAGCCCTGCGGAAGAAGCACAAAATGAACGGGACGAGCCTTTCAATGCATCAAATTATAATAGGAATCTGGATGATTCCAACATCTTTTCATACCCTGCGCCTCCAGTTCCCAGGCCATTTTCTTCGGGCGAAGTCCCTGAAGAAGTAGACGAAGAACCAGAGAGCCAGGTTTCTACTATTTCCACTGGCAGCCCTAACCAATTGCTTGCTGATTTTTTTCAGAAGAAGGGAAGTGAACCGCTATCAGATATTGAGGCTGCGGGTGTCATGTCAATCCTGACTCGCGGTAAGAGTAGTACCCAAGAGACGTCAACTGTTTCTTCCATTCACTCAATTCATTCTCCCTCATTAAAGAGGTTTGAGAATTATCCTTCTACAGCCAATATGTTTACACCTAAAGCTGCAAACAAGCGGCTAAAGCGTTCTGGTGATTTCTCTGTTAATACACCTGAAAGAAGTCAGTCTCCATCTCCTTCTGCGTCTCCTATATACAACCCACTATTTGGATCTAATCGGAAAAAGAGACCTTCACAGTCCCCCTCTTTCACTCCTAGGAAAATGTCACATTTCTCTTCAATCCCAACTCCGTACCGACCCACTTCTAGTGCTAACATTTATCAGTCGGTGACAAAAACAAAAGAGCCTGCGGAGCAGGAAACGATAGTGATTGACGACGACATAGGAGAAGAAGTTGAGATTACGCCTACCGCGGAAAAGCCATTAAGTCAAACTGCGTCTACTTTACTTTCTCTCATTGACGATGAGCCTGAGGAATTAAAGACACTGCCTCCATCGGAAAAAGAGAAGCCTAAGCCTTTTGTGAACCCATATGCATCCACTGCGTCGCGCTCTACTCCTCGCAACAATAACCAGGCAAAATTAGTTCGCAAGCCGTCTACAAGCCCTAGCAGTGTTGTGCAAAGTTTAGAGCGAACAATGCCCAAAAACGGTTCGAATTCCTCATCTCAGTCTAAGGATGGTCAAAAGCGAAACATCCCAGCATACTTGGACAAGTACAAACCCACTCGGTCTTCTACTCTTCGTCAATCCCTTATCCCTAGTCCGTCCAGCTCTCCTGATTCAGGAAATAGTTTGGATCATCAGGCTGATTCCCCTTCGTCAACTCCCTTAAAAGGAGATGCCAAGCGGAGTGAGTCAGCTTCAACTACAATTATTGACCATCCCAAGCTTACCCCAACTTGGTCTGTTCCAGATTTCCTCGATGATGAAGATGTTCAGCCAGCTTCAGAACCCACTGAGGTAACAAAGCTATATCCTACGCTCCCTGAACCCGATAAACCCACTGAGTCATTCAATTTTGGTGTCACTTCTTCTGCTTCTTCTAGTATTGAAAAGGCAGCTGTCTCGAAGCCATTCACGTTTAAGAGTTCGAATGTTACATCTGCTACCTCGGAAGCTGTCAAGTCTGATACCCAAGTCGATGCTAAGACTTTTTCTAAAGTTGAGAATAAACCTTTGTTCTCACAGCTGGATTCTAGCTCCTTTGGCAAAACTGAAAAGAGTGAAAATTCTCCTTTCAATTCCACCCCAAAATTGACCTTCAATACTGCCGGCCCTTCCAGCACTTCAGAATATAAGCCCGAGCAACCTGTAACCAAAAGTCTGTATCCCACGATTGTGCCGTTGAAAACTACAACGACATCTTCCACTTCTCACTTCACGTTCTCGGCAACCCCTGATTTTGGAGCCAAGCCCAATGAAAATGAATTGTCTTTGTCTCTAGGGCACGAAAATAAAACTGACGCTGAAGGCTCAAAGTTGAATGAGTTTTCGGCCTTATTTGTCTTTCCTACAGCGGAAGTTGTATCACCACCGGCATTTATTTCTGAAGAAAAGCTCCAAAGATTCAAAGGGACTTTTTCATTTTAAATATAAGACACGCTAGATAATATTATTCTATAATTTGTGCTTTTATTGGATTCGTTCATGTGGGTTTACTAAAGAAACGTAACACACTTGTCTCCTACTCGTACCTGTATTTTAATGCGAACAATTAAAGCTTCCAAATAAATTGTAGAAAGTTTTCAAAATGAAAAATCATGAAATGTCAGGACAAAATAAGCATCCAGCCGACATTCTATGTTTTTAAGCATTCATTTATCCTGGAAGAGCACGGAAAATTCAATAGAAAATAAAACTGTTTTGTCGTATATATCTATAGTTGTTCTATACGAATACACATTTAATCACACAGTCATATTCTACTTCTATTCCGAATCATATCAAGATATTTCGTGCTGCTCTTTTTTTATAAAGTCAAAAGTCTTATTTCATTGATTGATAGTCTAGATACGCTACAATGAAAAATAAAGGACTTGGAGCCGCGCTAGAAATGATATTTAGGATCGGTAACTATCCTAGCGTCTTAAGGAACCCTGAACACTCTTTTGTAGGTACAAAGCAGCAAAACTGACCACTCACAGCGGAATTAAAATTAAGTAGAACGCGCTAGCATATCTTGCTAAATAGCTATATTCAAGTCCTATTGCTCCATATTCAAGTATACACCAATCCGGCCCTCAATGATTCTTCGGTATGGCCGTGTTGGAAACTTGTTTTAGGAAATAGAGAAAGAGATAATTTAACCCTTGCCCGTATATTTCAATTTTCATGGCGCCCTCCCAAATCCAGTCACACGAAGAGAGAAAGTCTTCCAACCCCTTAGGTAAATCACGCTTCTTCCCAAAAGTTCATGATCTAAGAAATTTATAGTTCTGTTTTGACCATACCTCTAAAAAATTGATCTGCCATTCGTACGAATTAGAAGCTTGAAATGACTGGCTCGAACGCAACTGGCAAAAAGGAAATCTTGGACATCCCTGAACTCAAGTCTGTCTTATTAATTGGAGGATGTGGATTTCTAGGACTTCATATGATTGAGCAGTTTTGGCAAGTTCAGCCACGACCTGAAATCCATGTTTTTGATATCCGACCATTGCCGGAATTCTCTGAGACGTTTTATTCCTTTGATGCTACAAAGATCACTGTTCATATTGGTGATCTTACTTCTGCAAAGGACGTTAATGACGCACTGGCCATCGCCAAACCACAAGCAGTCGTCCACTCAGCTTCGCCTGTGCACGGACTAGGTGCTGCTATCTACCATAAAGTTAATGTTGATGGTACCGTCAATATTATTGAACAAGTCAAGCAAGATCCTAACGTTCGTGCATTGGTCTACACTTCCTCGGCCGGCGTTGTCTTTGACGGTGGTGATCTTCGCAATGCCGACGAAACGTTTCCAATTCCAAAGGTCGCCATGGATGCATACAACGATACCAAGGCTATAGCTGAAGATTTTGTTCTTAAGGCCACTGAACTCCCGAAGGCGTCAGAATCCAATTTTAAGGGAAAACTTCTTACTGTTGCCTTGCGTCCTGCTGCCATTTTCGGACCCGGTGATCGCCAAATGATTCCTAATCTTAGAGCTATAGCTTTCAGAGGTCAGCACAAGTTTCAGTTGGGAGACAACCTCAATCTGTTTGACTTTACGTATGTTGGCAATGTTGCTTACTCGCATGCTCTTGCTACCAAAAAGCTGTTTGATCCTTCATACCGTGAACTTATCAACGGCCAAGCATTCTTCATTACCAATGATAGTCCTATATACTTTTGGTCAATGGGTAGAGCTGTTTGGAAAGCTGACGGCTTTACAGATAACGCGCGTTTTATAATTCCGAGAGAATTTGGTATCCTCATTGGATATGTTTCTGAATTTGTTAGCAAGTTGACTGGAAAGGAACCTGGACTTACTCCCTTCCGTGTGAGAACTGCTACTTCTGACAAATATTACAACATAACAAAGGCAAAAACCCTTCTCGGGTATCGACCACAGACAGACCTTGAAGATGGTATCAACTTGACACTTAAATGGTTAGACGAGCTTGAAGCAGAGAAAAACAGTAAGAAAAGCAAATAATGGACATAGGAGTTTCTGCAAATATTAAATCTTTTTCATTTAAAATCAATTACATAAGGCATATTTAGTTTCCTGCTAGCTCAGGGAGAAAGAAACGGACATATGCCGTTGCCAAGCCAGCTAGGAAAAAGAATACAAATGGTGAAGGGTCAAGGAATGACATACAAGAAAAAATCACCATCAAAGGAACCCAGCATGCAACCATGGCAGCTCCACTTGAAACCATTTCCATGACTTGAACGTCATCTCCGAACGATTCCGTTGAGACATCTTCGCCTAATAAAGTTAGTTGAACGGAGTTGAAAATAATATATGGACATTGTCTGTTAACTTACTATCCTTCTCATAATCCATATCAGATTCACCCTTCTTCTTTTTTAGAGAGCCCATCTTCTTTCTGATCTTGTCAAATAGTTTTTCCTTGAATGATTTGCGCGTGCCATCTTCGGTACTCTCATCGTCACTATTTTTGGGGTCAGATGAAATCGTTTCATTATCAGAGGTATAGTCCTCCGGAGCATCAGTAGGCAAATCGGACTCTATGCTTGAATCAGTAGGAGAGGCAGTACGGGAGGCAATGGGATTAAGGGTGGAATGTTGGTATTCCTCGGATTCGTCTGTTTCTGAAGATTCTTGCTCGTCGCCAGGCAGCTCTTCATCAACAGATTCTTCAGATTCGCCGTTATCTGACGACTCCGACGGTTCTTCAGGTTTGCTAGTAGAAGGTTTCTCAAAATCAGATTCATCCTCGGTATCATTATCTTGTGAGGTTTCATCAGACTCTTCTGGAATTTCAGTGTCAGCATCTGGAGCAGAATCGTTTGGCTCTTGAGGGGAAGAGTCTGATTCAGAAGCATCATCTGATTCTTCATCCTCGTCATCGGGAGTCGGCGCAGGTGTTATAGTGGAACGGGGAACGTAGTCCTCAGACTGAGTCTCATAAGCTTCCTCAGATTCTTCAGCACTTTTAAACAGAGTAGTCCTAGGAGACATAGCATGCTTTGACTTCTTTCTGTGACTCTTGGTTTTAGGTCGCTTTGACTCGGAAATACCCTCGGATGGTGCCAATTCAGAATCAGAATCTTCTTCACCCTCAGTGGAAGTAGGCTCAGGCGTTGTCTCAGGCTCAGCTTGGGTTTGAGAAGGGTCTTCAACATCGTCCTCAGTTCCTTCATCATCTTCTTCAACTGATTTCTCTGAGTCTTCATCATGCTCTTCACCTGGTGCTTCAATGGGCTTGTCCTCAGAGGGCTCTTCAACAGACTCTGTTGGCTCGTCAGAAGAAGCATCTGTGTCCTCCTCAGAATCATCGGCTTCATGTGATTTGCCAAAATTTTCATTAGGCTTCTCAGTAGGCTCCTCAGCGGGCTCCTCAGAAGGATTCTCAACGGGCTCCTTGGCCGGTTCACCAGTTTCTTTAGATTCTTTTTCTGAGGGTTCCTCAGCAGACTCAGACTCCTCAGAAGAATCCTCAGCAGGCTCATCAGCAGACTCCTCAGCAGACTCCTCAGCAGGCTCCTCAGCAGGCTCCTCAGCAGGCTCCTCAGCAGGCTCCTCAGCAGGCTCCTCAGCAGGCTCCTCAGCAGGCTCCTCAGCAGGC
>JAKVQY010000296.1:0-17727 GCA_030463045.1 Geotrichum macrosporum
GAGTCGAGCCTGAGGTTAAATACTTTTGCGACATTACATATGATCCGTTCAAGTATATGGAGAAGCACAAAAAAGTGTACGGATTTACAATTATAATTAAGGAGCTTGTCGAAACTGTACCCAACTTGTTTAGACATACCGCTGCTTTCAAAAAAGAACATAACATTACCTCGAAGGGAATGTGGGAAATGTTTTTGAAAAAACATGAGGACGAAGAGCTAGCCGGAGGAGATATCAAAAAAGCTGATTCTGGATCCGTTCGACGTAAAAAGAAAATCCAACAACAGGAAGATAAAAAGGCCGTGAAGCTGCGCGCTGAGAAGCTTCAAGAATTTCTGCCAGAAGAAGCTATAATTGGAGACCCCAATTTGGACCGCGCTGGTGGGCGCAAAATGGCTGCCGCAGCTGGCCGGAATCTCTATCCGACAGAAGAAAGTGACGGCCAAGTACTTGATATTGAAAACTACGACTATCTAAGCAACGAAATCCCAGCGTACTCAATGAACGGTGAAACTTATAATATGTGCCACTTCTGGTCCAACTTTGAAATTGCCCGACTTGATTTCTTCAGATCAAAAGAATATGGGGATTACTTTAAAGCACTCGATGACACTGGTGGCTTTTGGACCGAGAGATGGGGAGACGCACCCGTGCATTCTTTAGCAGCCGGTTTGTTTTTAAGTCCTGAGCAAGTTCATTATTTCAGAGATGTAGGATATAGACACACCACTATTCAGCATTGCCCTGCGAACGCTCCGGAGAGACAGCGGCCTCATATTCCTTTTATCAAGGATCCTAATAACAAAGAAGAAGTTGATGAAGATGCGTATTGGTCTCAGTATGATCCGGAAGTGACGAACGGCTTGGGGTGTAGGTGCCGATGTGATACTGATGTTGTTGAAGTTGAGGGCAAGGATGGTTCATGCCTTGGGGATTGGGTTGAACTTACTGGAGGATGGGTCTGATGAATATACAATGGATAGTAATAGTGTACAATAAATTATAATGCTTTTTCCATATTGTCTCTAGAGAATATGTGTATACAATAAATTAAGATATATATAAGTATGGCTCAATAAATAAATAATGCTTTGAAATCATGCTTTGGAATGCTTAACGCGAATGTGCCGACTTAGAGCGTCCATTCGACTAAACGTCTTTGAGGCTTCACCACAAGCCTCGCACTTGAAAGTCTTGCGCACCGGGGCGTGTATGGTGTCTTGGTGTCGAATAAGGTCATAGGGCCTAGAAAATACCTTGTTGCATGCCTTGCCAGTCGTTTGGTTGACCACGTCGCAGCGATGAGGACCGGCGTGAGACATTGGCGCACGCTTCTTGGGTTTCGAGTCTGTTTCAGAATCATGCAAGGGAGTTGGGTCCATGGGCGGAGAGGGTTGGGAATGCTTAAAGGTAGGGGTGTCAATAGAAATAATTGGACTATGCAAGTCGGGAGTGGCAGGGTAAATGAAGGCATCGACAGGGGCTAACGGCTGAGTTCCAAAGGACGTAAGGCCTGGAACCTTGTTCTTGGACTCGCTAAAAGGGGCGTATAAGTCGTCTTCATCGTCCGAGCTAGAAACTAATACCTCGTCATATTCATTATCCTCGTCATCTTCATCTTCGTCCATGGCCTCTGGTTCTTCAAATAGGGGCTCGCTAAAGGTGGTATAGTCTTGCGGATAAAACTTGGAAGATTCCTTTAGTCCTTGTAGAGCAGCCTCCAGTGAAAAATCATCATCATGCTTTAAAACAGCGTCTTGAGGTGATACTGTTAATGGAAAAAGATTATTAAAAAATGCAGGATCGGTGTGAATCGTGGGTGTGCGATAGTAAGGAGAGGATGGTTTAAAAGGAAATTTGGGAACTTGGGCTGATACTAAAGAAAAGTCTTCCATTACTGCATCTTCATCCCCGAGATCATCATACAGATCGGGAGGGGAAGAAATGGCAAATAGCGACTGATCATCAACAGTAGACGGTTGTTGCGGTATTGACAAGGACGATGTCCAGTCTAATTGGGCGTTTTCGTTGTTTGACATTAAAACTTGAGGAGAAACACAGTTTAATTCACTCAAATAGGAGTCAGCGTAGACCTGATGAACTTGGTTTGAACTTGAACAGGCTGTATCGTTATTATTACTGGTATCCAAGACAGGAGGGTCTGAAAGGTAGTTCATGCTGTTCCAAGTGGCTTCAGTTTTTGCTTGTTGTTGTTGTTGTTGTACCGTTTGCTGGCAACCTTGAGGGGGAAAAAGTTGATAATAATCGAGGTCAAAAGTAGCTTGAGCGCTATTAATCATAAGGGACAAGAGCCGGTCGTTAAATGGAGGTAAAATTAGAGAATCCAGGTTGATTTTAGTTGATATAATGATTCTTTTATTTGTGCAAGTGAGAAAAAAAAAAGTGAAATGGAAAGAAAAAAATTAGTAAAGGTAAGAAAGAAAGAAAAAAAAAAAAAGAAGAAACATGGAAAGACGATTTAATTTATAGAAATGGACCAAATGGTGTAAATTTGTCAAGATTTCTTCTTACTATGGTCCAAAACCATGATAAATTTAAAACCAACTCAAGAGAATTCGAGACTGTTCCGTCCATGACTCAGCACTCGCTGCCTTTTTTTTTATTTATTTCTGTTTTATTTCTCTTTTCGGCAATGGGGCTGAACACAACAGAAGCTCTGTCGCTCTGCTAAGCCTGGTGTCAGTCCGAGTCATTTCTAACTTTTTGTTGGGTGACCATCCACGTGATTGTTTTAATATTAATTACATCTGTCATGTGAAACATTGCTTTTTGAAGCTATTTTAGGTTCATCTTTTCTATTGTTTGCTCGCACCGCCATTGTTTCTATCCCAAAATGGCAGTTACCCTTAACCCAATTACTAATCGCTGCTTGGCAAGTTTGTCATCGATTTATTACCACCACGTCGGGGCTGTTGTTCTCCGAGATTTCGGGGTTTAGAAAATCAGCAAACCTTCCAAACTCCGAGCTCCGAAATGCCCAGATTGAACGATTTTTCAAAATTCAACCACCACCACCACCACAATTAGCGTTAAATACGAGAAAACGAGGACTTGAAGAAAGGTCACATTGTTTAGTTGGAAGTAATGAGTACCAGTTATGACAGTTCCATTGTGCATAATGCTGCCCATTTTGACGAGAAGCATGCTCATCAATATGACAATGACACAAGTCTGAAATTGGGCAAGATCATATCCAGGCGCATTCTAGAGTTTGAGCATGAAAAACTCCTTCCGCTAAGCCATAGTCTACTTGAAATTCATGGCGACAATGACAGCGACGACAGTAGTGACGACGGCAGTGACGACGGCAGTGACGAAATAGAGGTCAATCCGTTTTGGAACGGGGCAACAGTCCTCGACTTTGCCTGTGGAACTGGAATCATTTCTCAGGTATGTGCAATTCACATTCGCTGAAAGCGACTGTTTTGAAGGGCCAGGCTGACATGAGCGTTTCTAGAACTTAATTCCGCATGTTCACCAGATTGTAGGAGTTGACATATCGTCTTCTATGGTTAACCTGTACAATGAAAAAGTTCATAACCAAGGCATTTCAGCGTCACAAATGCAAGCCTACACTATTGATATCTGTGATAATGAGAGCATATCCATTTATAATAAGAAAAACCCATCCCTTGACAGTGTTTTTGATGCAGCAGTATGCTCCCTCGGTTATCATCACATAGGCTCGATCGACGCAGCTAGTACTGCAATCTACGAGAGGCTGAGACCGGGCGGTTGGCTATTTGTAGTCGATTTAGCGCAAACCAAAACTGAAGATAATGGAGCGCAAACTTCTAGCCTTTTTTCAGATCAAGAATTTGTTGCCCCAGAAAACCCCATTTCTCATACAACTGCTGAATCTAGTAGTAATATTGACCATGTTGTTCCTCATCGCGGTGGGTTTCTTCCTCAGCAGCTAGAAGATACCTTACACCAAGCAGGGTTTATAAACATTTCAACTCAATCTGTGTTTACTGCGAGTTTATGGGCGACCGATGAATATGTAGGCAAGTTCAAAAACCACTACCAGCATCATGGACATGAGGAATCCGAGTCAACTCGGCATGGAATGAGAGTATATGGCACAAAAGTTTCCAAGAATGGCGAAACAAGATATCTGATTAAAAAAAAAATGCTTCTTGCAGTCGGTCAACGAAAAACAGAAACGAAATCATGACAGAAAATAAATAAAAGATACATACAAATTTTATAACGCATTTATAATTCTACAGAAAAGTAGAAGCCTTTTTTTTTTAAATAGTAGTAATAGTTGATGAAAATAAATTTACACGTCAACTTAGAATACGGCGCCGAAAGCCTTGTAACTCTTCCCGTGCTTCCTGAATCAACTCAGCTTCGTCTTCACTATCAACACTGTTAATGTCGCTACCGCTAGTGGTGCTTCCAGTGGTAGTATCTACTTCATATTCTTCCCCTTCATCGTTACTGTCAAACTGTGCATCGTTAATTGACGCTTTACCTGCATACCGCGAGCGTCTTTCAGGCACTGGGACTGCCACCTGTTTCTTGCCAAATGCAAAAATTGACTTGATTAGCTTACAGAAAGCATAAACGACCCATAAAAATAAACTTAATACCAAGGCCAGTAAGATGTTCTGAACGGACAAATATGCATCGAGCTTTTGAACCCACATCTCTGTAGCAGACCCCTCTTCCAACCGCTGTATCCGGCTTGCAATGACATCTTCTCTCGCCTTTTTGCGCTCGATATTGCGGCGGTGCTGAGCAAGTGGAGGCTTTACTTCACCCAAATCACCCAGATACTGTCCCTTTTCCGGGGGAGCATGCTTCTTCCAGAGGTCCCTGTTCTTTGGGTTCATGCTTTGCATTACCAATTCATTGATAATGTGATACTCCGAAAACAACCCTGGCGCAACAGTAGTGTTGGCGCCCTTTGTATTCGTGTAAATGATTGAAAAAAATGGTGATGGTGTAGCTGACACAACATCGTGAAGTACCAAATCGTTATCAAATAATGCGTCTAGCCGTTCAAAAGAATCCTCTGGCAAATCTGGAAAATTGACCTTTATGACGCGTGGTCTAGAATCTACATAATGGTCAAATAACCTTTTTTCAGGATGTGATCGAGTCAGGTCGGCTACAATGACCTCTGCTTGACAGTGATTCACGTAATATGAAGCAATTCTTCCAAGATCGAGAGATACCTGCGTTTGCATGTATGGTAGCAATGTTCCACAGCGATGGAAATATCTCGAAAACTGTGTCCAAAGAGAAGAGGTCATTGAATTCAGTCTAAAGTCTTCTGATGAAATGCCTGGTTGGTCCACTAGAATTAATGTATCTGCAGGACAAGCATCCAAGAACCGCTTCAAGTTGAGTTCAAGCGGCCCAGACTCAATGGCCGAACGGTAACTAGCCTGGATCTGTCCTCGTAACGATTCAACTCTGTATGCTTGTTAGAAAAGACATGTCCGGCCAAAGATTGCTTGAAAACTCACTCCTTATGGGATCCAATGACGATCGGGAATGTTGAGGACGAGGGAGTCGAGTGATCCCTTGCGAAAAGGGATGCTGAGACTGTGAAAGTCAATTGTATCGCCACTATAAGGCGCAGCATCAGTGAGGAATGTGTTCCTATCATATTTTTCTATTCATAGAGTTTGAAAGAGATAGATGATAAAAAAAAGTCAGATATTTTGAGAGAGTCAAAGGGATCCGAATGACTACTGATAGGATATAAATTTAGTACAGAGGCAGTGAAATAAATCATGTAATAAATTATGTAGCATATCATGTGACTGGAATTAAGTTTAGTTTCATCACCTGACAGAATATCATATGACAAGATAATCGTTATCTCAGCTATCCGCACCCAAAACCTCAGGCCCAGACCTCCGGACCCCAGACAGTCTTTGCTGGGTCCAGATGCCAGAGGCTCAATGGCCTGCGATCATCTGAAAACCCTTGAAAGAAATGAGCGGGCCGAGACATACGCACGCTTCAAAACAAAGTTCAGGTATGCCGAAAATGTGCAGGAAGGCTGGTTCGTTTGTAAAGGCTGTGAAACCGCTGAGGACAGAAATACTCAGACGCACTCCAACGCAAATTTAGGGTTGAGCTCATCATCGGAACCTCCCGAAATCCAGGTGCTTTTGAAATATTGCGTATCAGGTTTGAGCTGGCTGAATGTCGTGGAATAGTGAGGAGCTTGTGACGCAAAATCAAGCGATAAACCAAGAGCAGAAAAAAAGCCTCCGAAAACTCAAACATGGCGATTCTAAACCAATCGCTGACGATAGGTGTTTGAAATTCTGATCGTGATCATAAAACATTACAGTTTTAAATTTTATATAGACATGAAAAATAATCAGGAATAATAATTAGCGTGTAACTCTTTGCATTCACATTAAACAAAAGACGTGATATATTTAAAGCTATATACTTTCCTCAATTTCAAATCTCAATTCAATTTTATTTAATCTCATTGCCATTAAAAAACCAGTCGCTACCAGTTTTCGATTATCAGCTATCATGTCTCATTTGTATCACGTCTATTCTATCGCATATCGAAAACCATGTCCGGACAGCCCAACGTCAAAGCTAGTTGACCACCAAGGCCTATTCCTAGCTCCGGCACACTTATCAAACACATCAGGTCGAGTCTACTTTCTCGAATACACAGGCCAGCCTGCTTACGGGACTAACTACAACGACAATGTATCATTCCGACTGCCAAACAGAAAGCTGCCGTCATGGGAGCAGCCTAAACGTGACTGTTCTGCGTTTGGATTTAACACCCCTATCGATGAAACACAATCGGCTTTGTACTTCTCTACCTACTTTCCGGTATACGACTTTAAACTTTTGGGATTATGCCAGGATGTAAACGGACTTTGCAAAACGGCGAAAACAGTAGCCCGGTTCAATCATGGATTGTCGGCACAAGGAAACTTAAACTGGATGAACGACGTATTGGCGTCAGCGGTTTCACAAAAGATTTACCAAACAGTTATAGAGCATGAACGAGAAAAACGCGAACGAGAAAGGCTTAAACAGAGAAGTCCGTCAAGACTCCAAAAATCTTCATCCTCGTCGCTCAATAAGAATTTGCTAGATGCAAAGTCAAAGCTTCAATTACTCTTTTACGACTCGCTTTAGTACTCCAGAATTAATCGTTATTGCCAACTGTCATGACTTTTATCAAGATTGGACCATATTATTATTATTATTATTATTATTATTATTATTATTATTAAATAAATGCATTATTCCCGTCAAGTAACATGTACGTCTATTGTGAAATCCTCTTCCAGTTCAGTATCCTTTACTAAATCTGAAGGATTAAGTTCTTCGTCATCGAATAGTAACAAAACTTTAGACCCAGATGGCACATTACGCTGGCTCCTGTAGTAATCCACTAGCTTTCTTATCATGGTGTCTGGATTAACCATCACCTGCAAACTGATATTGTCTTTTCCTTTCATACTAATTCTGAATCCATCGTCATTTTTACAAGCATGGTCTTCATTGGTAGTAACACTTGTAGAATATTGAACCTGGTTCCCTTCAGTAATGCTCTCTAGTTGTTTTCGTACTAACTCATCGTAGTCAACAGGTTCTATCCGCTGTTTAAACTCTTCCTTTTGGCTCTTTTCAAAATCGGACAAGACCATGGCATTAAGCAGCATTGAAGGTGACTTGACAGTTACCCCCAGCGTTTGCGGCGTCGAAAAATCGTACACCTGCGTGTTATTCCAAACTAAGATGCAATTGGAGGACACATAATCAAGGGCTTCTACTGACTGATTTGAGTTCTTCTTCAGCGAATCCAAATACCGGGCCCGTATATCACCCATTGTTCTTGTGCTTGGCTCTGTCACAACAAAAGGTGGTGTGTCTTCGAACCCTTCCACTAACGTACGTATAATTACACCAACTGTAAATGATTGTTCTGTAAGTGCTGCCAACTCAGCTTTTCGTTGTCGAATCTTTTCTTGTAATACCGGGTCGAGCTGGCTCTCTTCTTCTTCAAACTCAGACACCAGCGAAGCGACATCATCATCCACTAACACTACCACAGGCTCTTCAGCATTGTTTGAAATTAACTGTTCTCCCTCTACCGAGGAATGCATAAGCGATGGCACGGGAGGTTCGCTTGAAAACCGATCGTTGGACTTTCGACGTTTGCTCGTTGTACTAAATGGCTCTTCATCTTGGTCACTTTCTTCAAAACCTGAACGTTTGCTTGTCGCTTGTGAAGACTCCAACTCATTTGTAATCTCTAAATCTGAATCACTCAGTGTAATTACTTCTTCTGTCGGTATGATGGAATCCGGAATAGGCCCTGTGCCCAATAAAGCGTTTGACACGATCTGTGACATATCAACGCTTTCAGTTTTCAAATGTTTCCCAGTACGATAAGTTGATGTCGTGGTTGTAACTGTGGGGCTTCGCTGTTTTAGCTTTTCGTTGGTACTTAATCGACTATCTGTATCCGTATCACTTCCGTCTTCACCTTCTTCCATTATTTCCATCATCTTTTGTGCCTTCTTTGATTCATCTTCTTCATACTTATTTGACAAGTTGAAAAAATCGTCCTCATCGTCAGCCGTACTGCTATTTAACGATGCCGTGGTAGACGGTACCGTCGCAGAATCTGATATCGCTGGCGGAGATGAAAAGGATGTATTTGATTTAGCGTGGAGCTTTTTGCGTACTATTTTTCGGCGTACTATTGTACTTGGACCCGTGCTGATAGTTGTAGTTGAACTAGGTTCAGATTTTGCCGCTGAATCCGAAGATCGCGTACATCTATTCTCCATCACAAAATAAAAGCATGAATGAAGTAAAATTAAAAATTAAAAAAACAAGGCTCAGAAAAGTGTAATATTTATCTCGAGGCGGAAAGCTTGATGACTCTGGTAGCAATTAGGAGCATGTTTTAATTATTGTATTAGGACTCAGGTGAAGGGGTGAAATAAACAAACAATTCAGTCCTGCAAATGGTCACGTGAAAAGAAACCTAAGGAGAAACAGGAAATTCATCATTATATGTTGGACAATTAGTTTCATATATAATTTGCCTCTTGTATTATTATGTTTAGCTCATATATTTACTTACAACGTCATTAATGACTTACTAATAACTAGCAATATATAATACTTTGTTAAATTTAATATCAATTATGGTCTGAAAGTCACAGTAGTCACTCAATCTTTGAGAGAAGAGTTAGTCTCCACCTCACTATCAAAACTTGATCTATTTAATGAAGTATAGTTTTTAGTTAGGTCTATTTGTATAATTTTGTGTGACTTGAATTCAAATAATGTACCAGTACATAATTGTTTACAAAATTCCAACATGCGCATACCACTCTGGCAAGACCCAGTATCCATCAAAGTCTTTCTTTTGAACACATTTCTGTCGTTCCAACCAATCTAAGAGTGTTTCAATCTCGCCTAATGTCAAAATAAATTGAATCCGCCTATGAATCGATGCAACAGACACTCCTGGCCGGCTGTCAACATACATTAGCATCCAATATACTAACTTTCGTAGGATAGGATGACTGACCTCTCCTTTGACGTCTGTCCAAATAGTGCTGCATGGCTTACCTAGAGGCACTTTGTTATCTTCAGGTCGTTTCACGTTACACAGGTTTCTAGGTTCCCCTGATCCAACGTAGCGCAATGGAGTACGTACAACAATATCGCACTCCCACTTGTTTTTGTCAATGTTACGACTGTTGTGGGTCAATCCACCCACGTAGTCCGTCATATTTACGCGAACAAGATCAACCTTTTCGTGTCCAATCATGTCAAGTACGCACGCCAAAGACGAGTCCGGCGCCATCCGCGCCATGATATAGCCCTTAGATTCGTTTAAAGTCTTTAAAAGTTCATCGTAAAACGTGGTCAGCTCATAAAACCCGTACGGACCAAGTCTTTGGTGTAACGCAGACATGAACTTTTCAGAAAAAACAAAGTTTCTTTCCTGAACCATCTTTTCATGGGATCGTGGAACATACACAATAGCACGTTCTTGATCCATTTCCTTTGTGGCAGTTGCGCATGCAGCCTCACCAAAACCGTGAAGAATTTTGGTTGCTTTCTCCTTGTCATAATTATCGTCAGTAGTGGCGATAATTGCCTTAATACCCACCTTAGCTTCAGATACTGTCGAAATGGGTATTGGCACTGGTGATTTGAGGTATGCCATTGGCCATCGAATAAGAGATTTTTCATGTCGAATCATAGATGGAGTGTTAAAAAATGCATCATGATGGGATATGACCTCAGATGGCTTAAAGCTAAAAAGTTCTTCATTATCTTTTGGATTCTCAAACAAGAAAGGAACATCAGACTGTTCATAAATTCGAGGATACTTTCGACTCCAAAAACGTGCCAAAAATGCCAAGTCGTAGTTTCCATTCTCAAAAATGGGAATCTCCCCATCTTCATATGCTTGCAAAAAGATTTTTTCCCATCCTCTCATTATCAAGTCAATTTTCTTGTAATCACCAAAACTATCTCTAATTCGAGGCCATGCGGATTTCGCGTGTTCCGCACTCATTCCAGGAATTGTGTTTGCCACCTTATCCCAGCTGATTATGTTCTGGGGCCCAGAATAGAGAGATCGCGCAATGATAGTAATGCGAAAAAACATGTCGGAGTTGATGTTAAGCTGGGACCGTTTCCGGGGATGTCGCAACGAGGATCTTCTCGCAGGCCCTGTACGTTCCTCTTTCGCTACAGCATTTTTTTTACTATTTCGAAAATCAAGTGGTAAGGACAACAATGGATCGTTTCCAGTCAAACTATGAGAGGCTTTTTTAGCAGGCTGGATTGGAGAGTCTTCGATGCCATTAACGTAACTGTGTCGCTTAGAAGCACGGGCAGCCTTGAGGTCCCTCTTAGTTCTTCGTCGAAGCTCAAACTCCCGAGCTGCGCGCCTTTCTTTATCCTTACGCTCCAGTCTTTGATCCGGCTTGCGTTTGCGCAACTCACGCTCTCGAATATTTTGCTCCCGTAACTCCACCCTCTTGCGCTCAATCTCTAAAAGCTTTTCTGCATACACCTTAAATTCTTGTTCCTCAACTTTCAGCCGGGGCACAGCAGCATTCACTCGTACCTCGTTAATCATTTCCCTCTTTTTGTGCTCAATCAAAGGATCGTCCTTGTCAACACTTTTATGGATCAAAAGTGACTTTGTCGTTTCAATCCTTGTTTTAAGATTTGGAACTTTGACGACAATTTGCCATATTTCTCCAATGTCTTCGAGATGCTTTATCACTTTTGTTACTGTTTTCTTATCCATCAAACTGCCGTTCTCTTTAGAAAATTTCACGTTCAAGGCATGGACTAATTTGATACCACCTTGAGTAATGCCATTATCAGCCCTCAGTAGCTTTACAACTTGATCAACTCGCTTCAGCATTACAATTGAGATGTTCTGAACGTTGGGCTGTTTAGGAGCAGTTGCTGGTACAGAATCCATTAAGCCGTTTGAAGCCTCATAGTATTGTTTAGATGCAGCTTCAATAGCTTTAGAAACTTGAGATTCCGTAGTAAATACTTCCTCAGAGCATATATCGGTCACCCCGACCGAATTCGGGGGATGATCTATTCCCATTAGCAAAACACCTTTCGGCGTTGTATCAACGACGTTTTCTGGCTCAGATAAAACTGAACTTGCCCGACTTCGAGGTCTTGAACCGAAGAAAAAAGATGAAATTGTACTTTGCTTCAGTTTTTTGGGCGTGGAACTTTGTGACTTCTGTAGTTTACTCTGCGCAGCCGGCTGTAGTTCTTCGAGTAAATCCGAAGAATTCGCATTATCTTCTGTCCTCCGTTTCTTCGGATTTTCAACCGAGGGTGTTGAAGAATTCCGTATTCTCTTTTGGGGAACAGATGATTCAGCCATGGTAGGAACTTGGGTGTCTACCCCAGATGAGTTTTGAAGTTGAGGAGCAACATTCAAATTTATCTGTTTTTGCTCGTTATCGGCCTTTACAAAAGTCTCTGCAACAGGTTCAGGGACAGGAACATTGGACTTTCGCGGCCTACCAAGTTTCTTTACCAAAGTTGGAGACTGCAGAACCCCGTTATCAGCCACACCAGTTTTAGGTGTTGATCCGTTTGTTGTCAGTGCATTTTTTCTAGGGCGACCGCGCTTTTTGGCTGACACAGGAGTAGGTGGGATTTCCACAGGTATTCCGCTCGCGCGCTTTTTGCCGACCTCACCAAAGAAAATAATCTCGGGCTCCCCTGTCTGATGCCAGTGAACGGATGCACGACCAGGAATAGGTATTAGGGATTTCTTCTCTACTTGCACTAGTGTAAGATTAGACTTGGGCACAAGCGCTCGAAACTCTCCCCAAGAAGGATGCTTTACAGCGTTGGTAAATTCTGAATATGCGGCATTGGAAAAATAGCGGTAAAACTTCATTCTTGCAGAAAAGTCTACACCCCGAATTACTACTAGATGCCCCAAAGGACCGTTCAAATATTTGTCCATTTTAGACTGTGGCAAATTGCCATTTCCAGCTAGGAGACTAAAAATTCGAGTGATAATCCGTAGGTATGTGCTTCCAGTCAGTTTGTAAGTTACCTCAACTCCTGGTACACCACGCGTCCCGGACTTCTCAATTAAGTAGCAAATTTGACTCTCCAAAGGATAAAAGTAATTAAATAACACTCTAGCTCTAGTTTGTGAAGATAGACTAGGCTGAACAACACTCATAGAGGAAAAGTCCTGAAGGTCTGTTTGTTCCGATTTCGATTCCTCGGCGTTTTGGACGGTTTCACCTTCTTCGTCACTAAAATCATCATTGATTGCATTGCCTTCTTCGTCTGAATAGTCTACTTCGTCATCAGCGGGAAGGTCTTTGATAAATTTAATACAGTAATATTTGCGGTCTGGGTCTTCAGGCTTAAACACGTATATGCGCTCCACGTACCCTTGCGAAGCAAGTTTGCGCACAGCAGAAGTAAAATTCACCTTTGCACGGTACGTATTCGTGAAGCCTAATTCAGTGCGTAAATCTCGCAACTGACGGATCCCATTCTGCGCTTTCTTGACCAAACAAACAATCGATGATCTCAAGTTAGTCAAATCATAACTGTTATTTCCAGTTAACATATCTGTGTTTTCACGATTAGTATCTCTAAATTTCCAGTATACGTTAAGATAGGTCCAAGCACCACGAGCAATAATAGGGTACTTCTTGAGCAGTCCAAGACTCTGAAGACTGTTTAGTCTGCCAGTAATCGACCGTGAATCCTGCTTCGTCTCATGATGGAGGTCGATGCTAGATATGCCTTTAGCACGAGATCTTGCTACTGCGCATAAGAGTTGGAATGGATGATCTCCGATCTATGTAATGTTAGAAAGCTCACAGAACTAGTTTGAAAGTACTCACATTTGAAGTGGACTTAGTTTGTCCGGTGAGTTTGAGCCACAAGAGATCAACTCCGGCTCTCACCCCAAGATTAGGATATTTCGCTACAAGGCAGTCATATGGTAAACTCATTTCTTCCGAAGAAACCTTATAGTCGATATTAGAAACAATCTCTCACATTGATTGTGAATATACACATACCAAAGTTCCTTCGCTCGCGTCAATCAGCACCTCAAAATCATCACCTCGACTAACAAGCCATCGCCAAACAATTTGCATGTAGAAGTCATCCAGTGTGGGAACATACTCCCTGACAATATTCCATAGCTCTTCAAGTTGCGTCACTACAAATTTAGTTAGAATAAAAAACAAGCCATCCAAGGATCGAACCTGCAATCATGGAGATTATCAAAATAAATACACTCCCATAAGAATTGAAAAAAAGACTTACCAACATCGCCATTGTACGCGAGCTCTTCCAACGTCAACTCCACAATCTCGCTAGGCGTATTAGCAGCCATTGTCCTTCTAGAGCCCTTTGCTGTGAAAACGTCCACCGAAAAGCTGAAAGGATCAACGCGTGAAAAAGAGAAAGTGACTTTTTCTCGCTAATCCAAACCGGTATAAAGAATAATTGATAGCCAGAGTTGTGCTACTGTGTTTGCCAATCTTGCTCAAAGTTTTCTATGTAGAGGAAAAAATTTGGGCCTTAGTCTGACAGAAAAAGGCCTTTCAATTGGGAACTCTATGTTAACAAGTCTTCCGCAAAATATCAACCCTCATAATCTGGGGGAACTAAAATTTTTTAGAAAAAAAAAGAGCACTCGCTAATTGCATGAATTGAACATGAATGATAGGATATTTACTAGCTCTAGAACTGGCACTTCTATACTTTGTATACCTCAAGCTTACTTGGAGACCGCTGTAACTGCCGGGTAAAAAAATATATTTGGCCCCATACAATCCCAACTGCAACTATATCTTTATTTCTTTATCAGTGCAAGTGCAAGTTATATCTCCAAGTTTTATAAAGCTTTTAAGTATTAAACATGGATCAGAGACGTGATAAGTCCAGTGTACTTAAAGGATTTAATTGATACACACCTTACAAAAGACTGGACTTGCCCTCGACCCCAATTGCAAGAAGCACTCCTGAGCTTTCTGTAAGTTGCCCATAACTTCGACTGAGTAGTATGCTAAAATCTCGGGTTTCTAGATTCCAAATATAATTTTGTCCCGAGTAAAAGATTTAATGACACCTTCAAAATGGCGGTCAAATAGCGGCTTTTCTCCTGGTATCCCTCTGGAACAAGAATGCATTCAACCCGCAGATATGTTGGAATTGCATTCTTCTGCTGTCGACTCTCTCTATCCCATGAACAAACATTTATCTTGTCAAAATCCACTTTTATTTCCTTTGCCTGAGGTCCCCCGTCCTTTCGAGGCTTGTTGCTTTGAGAGTAGTTGCGATGAAACATCTCTTACAATTCACTGTGACTCTTGTGAAAGCAAAAATCAACTTTTGGCAATGTTTTTCCAAAAGAAGGGCACTGACGCTCTGTCTGATGTTGAGACTGCTGGTGTGATGTCCATTCTTGGTGGAAATACTGAAAACTCTCAGGAATTTTCTCTCCGTACCACAGCTTCGTCAAGACCCTCTTTGGTGCTTTTTGAAAATTGTCCTACACTTGGTAATACAACTTTTCAGAGTCCCACTAGCTCTGCCACTCAACACTCTCTAGACTTTGAAAACGGCTCGTCTCGCAGCTGTGTCAAAAGCAAAAGTTTTCTGCAAACACTCACAACGACACACAATAAATTACCGGCTCCTTCAAATTTATCCAATCAGGTACCCGCAGCAAGCTTAAACACATATCCTAATGAGAATAATACGAAACCAAAATCTCTAAAAGCTGCGTGCAATCTATGTAAAAGCTCCTCTTCTGCTTTACCAGTTAATCTTTCTGTATCGCAGACAAAAGAGCCTGTGCTGTTGTTTGATAATGTGCATTCGTCAATCAGTTCTAAGACATTTCTTTCCAGCATCGGCACCAAAACCATTACTAGTCAGGCTCCTTGCGTGTACAAGGGAGTTTCATCTTCATCTCCTAGAAATTCATTCTACAGGCCGCCTCAGGTTGGCCCTAACTTGTTGAATTCGCCGAACTCTTACGCGGTCGGAGGGTCATCATCGTTTTCGAAATCAAGCAGGCAAGCCTAGAAAAACTAGTGTTACTCCAACGTGGGCAGTTCCTGATTTCATCGATGATGATGATAGCGAGCCCATTGAATCCAATGCTATATCTCCAGCTAAACCATTGTATCCAATAATTGCCAAGAATCACGCTCCAGTTCTCGAATTTCCCGCACCAGTTTTTAAATTTGGAGTGATGGCACCTGAAAATCAAATATGTCCCATTCCGGTGCTCAAAGATGAAAATAGGCCACCAAGTGTAATTGTTGTTGATAGGGAAAAGATGGAAAGGAGATCTTTCACCAATTCAATAGATAACTTAGAAAACGGAACTATTTGGTCTACTGGTTTCGTGAAAAATCAGGTCTCAGGTAGTTCTTCCCGCAAACCATATGAAATTCCAGCTGATGACTCTAATATCACCTTCTCTAGCTCTTTAAAGAAGTATATAAACGGCACTTTGACAACTGAAGACATGTGGCAAACTTCTCCTAACTCTGAAGAATTGCAATTTGCGTTTCCATCAGCTGACATCGTATCTCCACCAAAAGCTTTATCTCAGGAAATCCTTGAAAGTTATAAAAAATTATTCAACTTCAAACATCTATAGCAGTCATTGTTGTTTCTACACTATGATCAGACTTGCTTAAAGATTTTTCTTTTCTTGTCAGCGGCTCTTCCTAAGAGTCCATAGATGCTACAATGGGAATTAATTCATTCAGTATCTTTACAATTTGAAACGAGAGAAAAATTGAAAACACTAAATTTTTTTACTGAAATTAAACTACCTTATGCGCCAACAAGTTCTGGAAGGAAAAATTTAACATAAGTAGTGGCAATTCCAGCCAAAAGGAAGAAAACAACAGGGGAAGGATCAAGGAACGTCATAAATGAAAAGATCAGCATTAGTGGAACCCAGCAAGCAGCCATAACTGTTGCACCAGAGGCCATTTCAACCACCTTGATATCTTCCATGCCCATCGTCTTAACATCAAAAGGTTCTATACTTTGTTAGTTTTATCGTTATAATTACAAGGCTTAGACTCACCAGAGTTGTCAGATAACACAATGAACCCAGCCGCGTCAGACTTACCTAGCTTAAGCTCGCCAAATTTTTCTCCAATTTTGCCCAAAATTTTCTCTTTCAGAGATTTGTCATTACTTTCCTCCTCGTCATTAGTTTCATCCCCCATAGCGTCATTCTTCCCCTTGCTGGGAACCTTAGGCTTTTCGGAATGGATGGAGGTGGGGGTTGAGTAAGTATGAGATGTTGAACTAGCAAGCTCAATTTTTTCGGATTCAGGCTCTTCAAGCTCTTCAGTTTTTTCTGATTCTTCTGGTAATTCTGCAGGGTAGTCCACAGAGGGCTCATTTGAATTTCCAAAGTCTTGGTCAACATCAGAAGGACTATCGCCGTCGGTTTCTTCTGTTTCCTCTTGAACTTCCTCGGAAGATCTTTCTGAATCGGGCATTTCATAAACCGGCTTTTTGGAGACATTGTTGTCGTCGTTTTTCACATCTTCTGAAGAGCTGTCTGTATCATCATTACCAACACTGGTAGAGTCCTCAGAATTTTCAGAACTTTCTTCCTCTTGGTTTTCAGGTGCAGATTCGGGGTCTTCTGATGGTGATTCAGACTCAAAGGCATTAGAAGATTCAGTTGGTAGCGAGTCTGAAGATTTAGAGGGTGATTCTTCAACTTCTGAAGAATCATTATCTACTTCCTCAGTAGGATTGCCAGTTTGACTTTCACTATTGTCGGAATTATCGTCAGTAAGCTCTGAAGCATTAGAATCTTTGTCCTCGACATCATCTTCGACCTTGTCCTCGACATCATCTTCGACCTTGTCCTCGACATCATCTTCGACCTTGTCCTCGACATCATCTTCGACCTTGTCCTCGACATCATCTTCGACCTTGTCCTCGACATCATCTTCGACCTTGTCCTCGACATCATCTTCGACCTTGTCCTCGACATCATCTTCGACCTTGTCCTCGACATCATCTTCGACCTTGTCCTCGACATCATCTTCGACCTTGTCCTCGACATCATCTTCGACCTTGTCCTCGACATCATCTTCGACCTTGTCCTCGACATCATCTTCGACCTTGTCCTCGACATCATCTTCG
>JAKVQY010000297.1:0-17597 GCA_030463045.1 Geotrichum macrosporum
TGTGGGGCTTCTTGACACCACCAGTTGAACCAGCAGGTGCTGACTTTCTAGCAGCCTTGGAGGCGAGTTGCTTTCTGGGGGCCTTACCACCGGTGGAGTTTCTAGCAGCTTGCTTAGTTCTAGCCATTTTTCAAAATTGTGGTTGGTTGGTTGGTTGGTTAAAAGTGTTGATGAGAGTCTTTGAGAGTGATGAGTAGAAGGAAAGAAGGAAAATAAAAAGTGAAAGGGGAAAGTGGCAATATATATATTGGAAAAAAAAAAAAAATAAAAAAAAAAGGCTCAAAGACAAGTTTTATGGAGGCTTACACAAACAGGGATGACATGGTGGCGACTAGGCTGCGGAGTCCACGATATTCACGCGTCGGGCGTTGTTTTCAGACTGGGCCAGCCTGCTTGTAGAGCTTTGCTAAGGCTTTAAGCTGTTTTATTGGTTGCTTTGGGAGGAGTCTCGAGTGCGGAATGACTTGGATTTTTAGGATTTTTGTTAATTTTTGTGTGACAAGCCCAGATTTCTGCTGAACATTGCAGGCTGTACGCACATCATGGTCTGGGAGAAATATTCTCTGATATACATACATGCAGTGTATACTTCAGTCTTGTGAAGCACCACACTAAATCTAGGTTTTCGTGTGGTGATTTGGGACTTGCCATAGTAAATTTTCAACTTTTTCCGCGCTTTTTGCCCCGTCACTTTTGCCGGTCCCAAAAACCACTACAAACAGTTTGTTGCTAATGTCTCGGCATGCGAATATTCCAGTCTCAAAAATGTGAAGATCTCAGTCTTGGTTCAACATCCCACCAAGAAAAAACTATATATATTGCTCATTTCCCATCTAGAAGACTCCTTTTTTTTTTTTCTTCTACTTCTTATTCTATTCTATCATCTTCATCATCATCCATAACAGCTTCAATATTTAAAGGGCTTGATTCACTCCAATCACAACTTCAGCTTTTTTTAAAACACTTCACCGCACTCAACTACTACTACATTAAAATGTCTGGCCGCGGAAAGGGAGGAAAAGGTTTGGGAAAAGGTGGCGCCAAGCGTCATAGAAAGATTCTACGTGATAACATTCAGGGAATCACCAAGCCTGCCATTCGTCGTCTTGCTAGAAGAGGTGGTGTTAAGCGTATTTCTGGTCTCATTTACGAGGAGACTCGTGGAGTCCTCAAGGCCTTTTTGGAGTCTGTCATTCGTGACGCTGTCACCTACACTGAGCATGCCAAGAGAAAGACTGTCACCTCTCTTGATGTTGTCTACGCCTTGAAGAGACAAGGACGCACTCTTTACGGTTTCGGTGGTTAAACAATTAACAATTTTACTTATTTATATATTTTGTCTCGGGCTCTTTTTATTTTGTCATGGTTTTTAATGTTTGTCCTTAGTTTTTAAATTGAAACTATTTCTTGAGAATTTGGCGCGTATTTTGTATAGTTTGTATGCGGCTTGCACGGCTTATTGTTCAAACCCTAAACCCGGACATGTCTGAAAATGCCAGATCACAGAGTCTCAACTCCTCTTGTAATGCCAATATAATGTCTAGAATATCTATAGACGCCGTTCTACTGGTAGCAAACGAGGTGGTGGCTATAACCTCAGCCATGCGCAAAAATGCCCAGTGGTCAAACTCTGGCATTGCTGCAATTCTGGGAGCCGCCGCGATGGCCCAGCCCGACAGTCTAACCTCGCATCTGGGTGTTCGACCTCGCAGTGACTCAACTGATAATGTAAGTCCCATGCCTTTGCGCGGCACTCAATCTCAATTCTAACCAAGCAGGATATCCCTTTGATTTCTGAGTTTTCCAAGTTGAGATCAGAGCTGTCACGCTGCAAGCATATAACTGAGCTCAGCGCTGATACCATTTTTGCCCCATTCCTGAACGTCGTGTCAAGCCATGCAACTACCGGCCCCATTACATTTCTCGCGCTCTCATCCATTAGTAAATTTTTTGATTATGGTATTGTGTCCAAAGATTCCCTAGGTTTACAGGTGGCCATGACTGATCTGGCGTCTGCAATCACTCATTGCCGATTTGAAGCCACCGACAGTACTGAAGATGACGCTGTATTACTAAAGATCCTGTCCCTGATGCAGGAGGTAGTTTGCGGTATTGGAGGCGACATGCTCAATGATGAGAGTGTATGCGACATTGTTGAGACATGCCTCAGTATGGCTTGCCAAATGCGCAGGGGCGATTTACTGCGAAGGTCCGCGGAAATTTGTATGATTAAACTCACAGAAGCGGTGTTTTCTCGGCTGACCGAGATTGCGCCCGAAGTGGCTTTCAATGCAATGTCTATGGAAAATAACGATCTTCAGATGTCAGAGCCCGGATATCAAGAAGCCAGCAACAAACTGACCGAAGCGTATGTTCATGTTAGTGATTCATCAGCGCAGGAAAATGAACAGCCACCGGAACAGCCCACCAAGCCATTTGAAAAGTACGGCTTAGGCACTGTCCGTGAATATTTTCGAGTCTTGATTTCCATTATCGATATCTCTAACTTTCATCAATACACTGACACCACTCGCATTATGGCCCTGCATTTAATCAACGTAGCATTTGAAATCTCTGGAAAGGATATTATCAAACACGAATCTTTACTCAACCTTACAACCAATTTACTAATAAAACACATTCTACAACTTATTCGCACTGAAAATAGTCATCTTCTTCAAAAAGCGCTTCGAGTTTTCAACACAATACAAGCAACTGCTGGAGAGCACCTGAAACTTCAACAAGAACTGTGTCTGACGTACTTACTGACCTGCTTGAGTCCCATGGTCAGCATTCCCCGGGAAGAAGGTGTGGACAGCATTTTTTATGACGGGGTACCTAGTATTCCTCGAGCAGTGTTGGCTGCATCGCCTTCTACAACCCCGGCAGCTGTAGACAGTTCAATTCCCCTGTTTGTCACAAGTCGAAGCCCAGATTCTCGAGAAATAATGGTGGAGTCTATTACAAGCCTCGCTCGCCAATCGACTTTTTTTGCTGATTTGTTTCTCAACTATGACTGTGACGTTGACCGCACAGATTTGTGCGAGGATCTCGTTGGCTTTTTATGCAGAAACGCGTATCCAGATTCCACTACATGGTCTACCTCGACTGTCCCCCTTTTATGTTTAGAAGCCATTCTTGGCTATCTCAACTATTTGGCTCAAAGATTGGACGATTCTACCGACACTTTGCTTGCAGAGGAGGCAATGCGAAACAAGGCCAGGAAGAAACTGGTTATTGAAGCCACTGAAACTTTCAACAATAGTCCGTCTAAAGGACTTGCATTTTTAGTTGAGCACAATCTGATCTCTGACGACAGCGTCACCAGTGCTATAAAATTTCTACGCAAATCAGGGAGAATAAATAAAAAGCTTCTTGGAGAATTTCTTGCCAAGCCCCAAAACAAGGAATATCTGAATTTGTTCATTGAAGACTTTGATTTCTCCAACACTCCTATAGATGAGGCCATGCGTGAACTTTTTGCGGCCTTTCGCCTTCCTGGCGAGTCTCAGCAAATTGAACGTATTATTGAAAAGTTTGCTGACCAGTACATGGCGGGTGAAAATAATTACAAAAATGTTACGGACAAGGATTCGGCCTTTGTTCTCAGTTATGCTGTGATCATGCTAAATACAGACCTGCATAATCCTCAGAACAAAAAGCTCATGACGAGTCAAGAATTTAGGGTGAATCTTAGGGGCACAAACGCGGGAAATGACTTTGCCCCAGAATATCTAGACAACATCTATTACACCATCAAGCAACGAGAAATAATCATGCCTGAAGAGCATGACAGCGAAGAGAGTTTTGAGCAGACTTGGAAGGATGTCCTAGTAAAATCACAGCAAGCCGGTAGTTCAAAATCGTGTCAGTCGAATATTTACGATAAAAACATGTTTGAGTCGACCTGGCAGGCAGTGGTCACAACTTTGGCCTATGTGTTTGCAACAGCAACTGAGAATGCTATTTTTTCAGGAGTGGTCACTGGGCTTGATCACGTATCCAAAATCGCTGCACATTATAAAGTTCCTGGTGTCCATGATCAGATTGCTTCTGCTCTATGCAAGATCTCTACGCTAACCTTTGGCGACCTTGCCCTTCCCACTCCAACCATACTGATTCAGATTGAAAAAGAAAAGCTTATGGTTAGCGATTTATCAATTCAATTTGGTCAGGACTTTAAGGCACAAATGGCCACTTTGGTGCTTTTTAGACTTACAGAGACAAACATAGAGTACCTTCGCGACTCCTGGAAAGACTTTATACCTGTTCTTACTAACTTATACCTATATGCATTAATTGATCCTGAATTCTCGCCTATTCAGCAGAAACTTGGTTTGATGCCGCTTCCAGTTGTAAAGCCCACGCATGTTGTGCAGCGGTCCAAAATTGAAAAAGAAGTTGTGGGTTTATTCTCAACGCTGTCGTCCTACCTAACCGGCTATAGCGACACAATCCCAGATCCCACAGATGAAGAGATAGATGCCACTGTTTGTGCAGCAAATTGCATTAATTCATGTTCTGTGGCCAAGTTTTTGCGTAGCATGTTGATTAGTTTGCCATTGCAGGAAATTATTGCTGCCGTGAAAACACTTCTTTCCATGCTAGCTGGTAAGACACCGCAAGAACAGCCAAGGTTTCGAGCGGCAACCTTGTTTCTTCTTGAGTTAGTAACTCTGGTTGCAATTGAGTCGGATAACGCTGGTATTGTGAAAGAAGTGGTGAACCTTGTGCGAGAATGTTTGTGGGACATGGAGGACGCAGCATTTCTAAGCCGAGCTCTTGTTTACTACTTGGTTACGTTAAGACATGGCTCTGAAGAACAGTTAACTGAACTGAATGAGGCTTTGGAAACAATAAACCAAATTGATGAGTTGCTGCTAAATCCTTGCTTGTCTTAGATTGTAATTCCTTTGGCAGCGCTGGCCGACGAATGTGCATGGTCCTGCGAGCATGTCCTGAAGATGTCGGAGTTCTGGTCACTATTACAAAAGTCTGCTGCTAGCAATAAAGAAAGTGCAAAGTCTGTTTTTTCTTTTGTGAGCGAAGTAGTGAACATTTCCACCAAGGAGATTGATGCTGTCAACGTTGTTAGTGTGCTACATGTGTTGGGCGAGGTAGCTAGTGTTGGAGCTTGTGGAGCGCAACTTGAACAGAACAAAGCTTCTATTGCAATAGAATTCCGCAAAAAGTTTGACCAACCCACAGCCATTCAGAAGGCAAAGGAAAAGATAATTTCTATGGAAGGTGACGTCCAGCGCGCTATTCAAGCGGTGGACTTGATTTACAAGCTGGAACCTGTTGTAGAACAGGTTGCCAGGGATCATACATCAGTCAACTGGCCAACTCTGTGGTTTCCGTATATGCGCACGCTTTCTCAGCAATGCATTAATCCATGCCGAGCAGTAAGAGTTCAGGCTTTCAAATGGTACCAGCGATCAGTTCTTTCGTCCGCTGTTCATAAGCGCTCAGATTTCAACTGGCTGAATGTTTTTGGCCAAGCCTTGTTTCCACTAATGGATGCATTACTTAAAGACGATGTGTACGAGACTGATCCTGAGGGGATGTCGCGTACGAGACTTCAGGCAGCAGCACTATTGTGCAAGGTTTTTCTTCAGTATGTGGTTCGCACTGGTGGTGAAGCGGAGAAACAAGAATTGTGGGCGAAAGTGCTGAATACTTTGGACGCGCTTGTTGGTGATAATAAAGCAGTCACAGAAGATGAAGAGTTGAACGAAAGTGTGCAAGAATCTGTCAAGAATCTTTTACTAGTAATTCGGCAATCTCAAGAAGGCAGCAACGAACATGAAAAGTTCTGGGTTGAGACTTGGAAGCGGATAGAAGTGTTGATGCCTGGTTTGAAAAAACTAGTTCTAGGCAATGAAACGCCATCAACCACTGAAATAGAAGAGCAATTGACAGAGAACACCAAAGAAACAATAGATGCTCCAGAAGCAATTTAAATTGTTATAGATGATACTAATTAAAATATATTGATTGCTGTTTGTTCTTTATTTTGCCTGATTTACAATGGATTAACCCACAAATTTGTTCCTGGGGCAAGCGGCAGAAGTTTTGTGTGCAGGAAGGATAAGCTACAGCCAAACGTCTGGCCAAAAATTAAAATTTTATTTTTTTTTACACTTTTCAATGCATTTGCATATATATTTTTTTTTGCACTAAAACTATCTTTTCATTACTCACATACACGCCCTTACACTTCGATCATGGCAGACTACGATTACACCACACTCAGCTACGAAACCCGGGCTGCCAAACATGCTAGCGCGACTGCCCAGCGTTTGTTAACGCTAATGGCTACAAAAAAGACTAATCTCTGCGCCTCGCTAGACGTAACCAGCACAGCGGAACTTTTGAACCTTGCCAATGTTCTCGGTCCTTACATCTGTATGGTCAAGACACATGTCGACATTATATCAGACTTTACATATGAGGGCACAGTTGTTCCTCTTCTGGAGTTGGCGAAAGTGCATGATTTCATGATTTTTGAAGATCGAAAGTTTGCAGATATTGGATCTACAGTTAAAAGCCAGTACACTGGGGGTGTGTATAAAATTGTGAGATGGGCGGATATTACAAACGCTCATGGCGTACCCGGAGATGGAATCGTTAAAGGCCTAGAAGCTGGTGCTAATGAATTTCTGGAGTCCCAGCTGGCTTTGGACGCTGGTAATATTACAGATCGCGGTTTGATTATGCTTGCTGAGCTGTCTTCAAAGGGTTCACTTGCTGTAGGCGAGTACACAACTTCAACTGTTAAAATTGCACACGATAACCCCCAATTTGTATTTGGATTCATTGCTCAAAACAGAATGAAGCCAGAGACAGAAGGCCAAGACTATTTGGTGCTCACGCCGGGTGTTGGCTTGGATGATAAGGGCGATGCACTTGGCCAGCAGTATAGAACTGTGGACGTTGTAGTTAAGGGAGGTTCGGATGTTATCATTGTAGGAAGAGGGTTGTTTGGTAAAGGCAGGGATCCTGTCGTTGAGGCTAAGCGATATCGTGATGCAGGCTGGAAGTCTTACCAAGAGAGAATTTCGAATTGAACGCTGGATAGTATAGAAACAATTAAAGAGTACAAAATTTGTTAAATACCAAAACTAATAAAAAAGACACTTGAAGTACAATTTCCCATTTCAACTGATTCTCCGTGATGTATGAGTTTTTAAATGTCGCTGTAATTGATCATGTCTCATAAACCTACGCCCACACCCTCCATTACCTTCATCGCATACAAATGGTTTATTGACTTGATGGGTTTTGGCATGTTTTGCTAAATTTGATGATTCTGAAAACTTTTTACCACATCCGGGCCATTTACAAGCCAACGGTTTTTCGCCCGTATGTGTTCTCATGTGGACTGATACAGCCGTACTTGCTGCAAACCGTTTTCCACAAACTTTGCACTCAAACGGTTTCTCTCCAGAATGAACGCGTTCATGTTGTTTCAAAACGAGGGCTTCCGAGAATGAACTACCACATTGTGCACATTTGTAAGGCTTGTGTTTTGTGTGTGTAATGAGATGCCGGTACATTTTTTGTCGCTGCGTAAAAGGTGGGTTTTTTTGACCATTATCGCGAACAATATTCCGTCGCTCGCAAGTGCTCCATAGACAAGTGTAGGAGTTTTTTCGATTCCCAACGTGACGGTCAATAACGTGCTGATTGAGCGTTTGAGTAGATTCAAATTTTAGGCCACATTCAGCTGAATGGTTTTCTAGTAAGATCCAACGACAAATGTGGGTTTCAGAGGATGAAGGAGGAGGTTCAGGCGTAGTGGTTGTCATTGTGAGAACATGTGCTTGCTTGACATGGGTCATGAACTTTTCAAGCTCTGTGCATTGATACGTACACTTTTTCCACTCACAATGAAAAGTTTGTTGCTGTTGTTGCTGTTGTTGCTGCCCATGTACTTCATCAACAGTTTCTGCTTTCCATTGCTCTATCTGAGGAGTACTTGCAGACGAGCTTGGCGGTGTGTGTTGTTGATGATGTTGTTTGTAATAATGATTATGTTGTAGCCGTTGCTCTTGTATCGGTTTATATCCCACGTTATGCTCGTTCTTAAGGTGTTCCAGAAGGCCATCTAACTCAGTCAATTCTTCGGTACAATCATCCCAGTTACATGACAAATATTTGTTAGCCTCCGCATTCTCCGCAGAAAATTCATGATATTTTCGTTTAGTCTGCGATTGTGATTGCCCCTGGCCTTGCGTATAAACTTTAGGAGTTTCGTCTAGTTGGAAATTAACCAAGCTGGTGTAGGCTCCAAACATTTCTGCATTCTGCTGTTGTTTGGCATGTTCGCACTCTGATCCGGCACCACTTCCACTCCCAGATATAGCAGACGTGGGCCATGATGCAACTGACGCAATAGAATTAGACCTCGAAGAGAACGCTGAGGACCTCCCGCTGCTACTGTCGCTAGTACTATAAAGTTCACCAGCTTTGGGTGTCTCGCTAGCTTTAGGTGCAAGGAAAAAGGGAGGCTTGGAGTATCTAGATTGCGTTCTGTGTATTGAGGGGGGAGGGCAACAGGCGGACGATATCGAAGGTTGGTAGCAGAGCTGCTGCCTATGAATAAACGTGTGAGGCAGGTTGCATGTTCCCTGTTGGGTATTGATTGGTAGCGATGGTTTGATTCGCTTATTGAGGTCACTTCGACTAGCACTAAACCTGGGCTGTGACATGCTTTGAAAGTCATCTAACAATGATGAAGATGTTGCATTTTGTAAACTATGATTAAGTTTAAACGCAGTACTCGGCTGGACCTGAGTATACGAGCCATGACTGTTAAGTGCCAGCATTTGTGCTATATTACTATGAAGGTTTGGTTGTTTCAGCAAAGTCGATTTCGTACAATTATCTAAAAAACAAGTACCAGTCGAATGGCACTTATTGCAAGTAAATAGATCAGTGTGTTGTTGAGTTGACGCTGGGTCAATTGCTAGGTTGTCACATCCTTTGCAACATAGGTCCACGCAACAAGGCTGTAAGTAGCTTGTTGCTTGTGTTGGCTTCAAATTAGCATTGGAATTGCATTTTGGTTCATCTGAATATCGCTGGTTTGGCGCGAGACTTGTTGACTGTTGAAGATCTGTTTCGGCTGAGATAAACGCCGCTGCAGCCGCAACCACGTCCAAAGACAAATCGTGCCCATTGGCAGTGCTATTTGCAGATCTCATATGCTGCTGCTGATGTGTGTTTGTGCACACATCACAGTCATCTGTCTGGATTCCAGTGCAAGGATCACAAGACTGACATGGATCACAAGGATTGCACTGTTGATCTGAGCAGTTGGTGATTCCGGTACAGAAATCATCAAGCAGGAGCGAAAGTGAACTTGCAGCTACGTTACCAGTTGCAGCAGCTGAAGTGGAAGAGTGATCAAACGGGTCCAGGGAGTCCATTGTAGCAGTCAGATGGTGGTCTAAAAAAGTGGCGGTCGCCAGAGATCCGGGCAAATCTGTGACTCTCATTTTAAGGAGAATTGAAAAGGAAAAGAAAAACTAAAGGACCTAGATATAGTGGAGTAGGAATGCACTGATGGGGCGTTTGATTCGGTTGTTGGTTCCCATGAATTCCAAGTTGAGTTGAGTTTGCCAGCAGCGCTAAAGAGAATGACTGTTTTTTTATGTTTTAAATCAAGCATCAACCTTATACATGAAAGTACTCTTATATTCGGGTATTAGACCAATACTGGACATTTACACGCCACGACTGGTGTTGATGCGATGAGCCCTTTAAGCCTAATGTCCTGCACTTTGACAGTTTTTTCTTTGCCTCTCACACTAAAATAAAAACATGTAAATCAAGACAGCTCAGTAATTTTCTAGATTTCTAATTAAACAATAATGCAAATATTGCGAAAAGCTCTTTTGGTTGGCCAAATATTGTATTTTCTCGTCGACTTTTGTATGGTGAAAACCTCGAAAAGCCTTCAACTGGATCATGAGGAAAAGAACCTTGGAGGTTTCTGCAATTCTATTTAAATAGTCACGTGACAGAATCCTTTAGAGAAAAATATTTGATTGGTCAAAATAATGTCCGTCAAATTGGCAAATTCACAAAAAAATTAAAAAAAATTAAAAAAAAACTGGAAACTACAATGTACGCTATTGCTACCAACAATAGTTCCCTTTAAAAACCTGAACATCTACAGACCTTTCCAAATCGCCTGAAAAAAGACTAACAAGACCAGGTTCATCTTTGCTGTAGGAAACCTATAGCGTTGCTCTATGTTTCTAAACTGCAACTGGGTCTCACAATTGCCTCAGATCCCTTTGTCCCCACCGTGGTTAATCACGTTACGCTCATTCACGTGCGTAGTTAATCCTACGGAAATGAGCTCGCTGCTTGCTGAGCAGCTACTGTTCAGCGCCATAATGTGCTAAAAGACCAGTCAAATGGAAACAAATGCACGAGCAAACCTAACAAGAACTCCAGACGCAATTGAACCTTAAGCAAAAGTGCCCAGAACGTGGAGCGTTACAACATGTTTCACTTTTATTAAAAGTCTTTCAAATATATAGCTCTTTCGAGAGACATCTCGGTCAAGCCGGCAAGAGAATTGTATTTGCTACTTGTGAAAACAATACCTGGAATGCAATTGCTCTTGCCACCAACAGGCTGAGGCAAATGCGACTAATGCTCAAGTGGGAAAGACATTTCATTAGCTCTACGGATGAGGAGTGGTTTAACTGACTGTACGCTTTCTTCATTCTACTTGAAAAACTCCTCCAAGCGTCTCTAGTACGATGCCATTTCGTGTTATTTAAAGAAGAAAAAAAAGGATTTCAAATTAAGAGACAAATGGTATAGAAAAATAAATAGCCGGACTATTTATCGCATAGTAAATAAGAAATTAAAAGTGTTAGAAGATAATTATAAAAATATAAAAAAACAATGCTCAGCCTTTTCTCTTCGCCCTCATCGTCTTCAGTTGAACTTGTTACTTCATCAAAAGTTCAGCGGTCGCACCGATGATAATATAGCAATTGCAATGAATGAAACTGTGTTTTCAAGTATAGTCACTTGCAAACTTTTCAATATTTGAAAATAATATATAGCGCGTGGATGATACCAGGGAACCAACCCAAGCACGTCAATAGAACGTTAATAAGAAGGTCCAAATTGCAGCCACGTTCTAAAAAGACTCCGAGAGGTGGCAGAATGAAAGCTGGAAAAGGTTGTTAGCTTCTGTACTATCAATTCCTTCGAAATAACTAAAAAAACGGCGTCTCAAAGCTGAATTACAACCAATTGAGGTGGAAATGCTCCCTAGTATACATACCAAGAATAATTTTAAAAATGTCAGAACCGGTGAAAGCCATTGTAAATTGTAAATTGAGGTATTTGGATGATGGTAAAAGGAAGAAGAAAAGAGGGAGATGTAGGAGAAAGAAAGAGGGTGGAGTGGAAGAGGCAAACAAAAAGAAGGAAAAAGAACAAAAATAACAGCAGACCGTGCCGGACCCTAAAATTTTGTACTAACTCGTCCCACGCAGAAAAACTACGCCTTTTTGAAATTTTACCCACATGATAATGGCTATTGGATATCTGAATGCCCTCAACCACGGATAATTATGATGATTACTCCAAACTGATATTAGAAAAAAAACTACTATATCTAAACCAAGTCCTCGTCAAGACGAACAGCTGGATTACTCTCTATGAAATCCAATGACACCTTATGTCCGAGTAGCTCTCTGATGTTGCTAACCCCGTATTTAATCATTGTGGGTCTTTCCAGCGACAGACCCCAGCCATGAACACGCATATCCTTAGGCAGTCCCATAGACTCCAGCATCTCTGGTCTAAACATACCTGAGTTACCAATTTCCACCCATTTGCCGAGACCTCCATGCCAGCCGAAAATTTCCATACTAGGCTCAGTGTACGGGTTGTAGGCAGCTTTGAATCGTAGTTGGTGAACACCCATCTTTGCAAAGAATCTCTCCATGAATCCAATCAAGTCTCCAAGTGTCAAGTTGTAGTCCGCAATCACACCCTCCACTTGGTGGAACTCAGCCAAGTGTGTTGCATCAACAGCTTCATTACGGAAGACTCGGTCAATGCTAAAGTACCGCGCAGGCTTGGGATCAGCCGCCAGTTTGTGCAGCATCGCCGCAGAAATAGCTGTTGTGTGCGTGCGCAAAACTAAACGTTGCGACTCCTGAGTCTTCCATGGGTAGCGGTATCCCAACGATCCGTACGCACCTGTCTCATGCACAGCATGAATGTTATCCAGGTATGTCTTGTCCTCTGGCAGGTCAGCTACTGCAGGGTTCTTCAAGTAAAAAGTATCTTGTAAATCGCGTGCAGGGTGTTGCTGAGGCACGTACAATGAATCAAAGTTCCAGAACCCAGACTCAACGTATTGAGCGGTAGGCATTTCCGTAAATCCCATTGAAAAAAAAATTTGTCGAAACTCTTCCCGCACTTTATTTAAAGGATGCAGGGCACCAGCACCAGGAGACGAGCCTTCCGCAGCAAAGTTGTAAGGCTTAAACTTGGCAGTCTTCCACGTTCCAGATTGAAGCATCTCAACCGTCAAATCAGTCTCGACTTTAGCAATCTCCAAAGCAAATTCAGGACCTTTGCTAATTGAAAAAGAAAGCAGCTTTGTCTTGTTGACCAGCTTGCGCTTCTTCAACTCAGCAAGCTCCTTGGCATCACTTAATGTACCTTCCTTTTGAATCGTTACTAGATCAACTGCAGTAGTATCTTCAGGCTTGTCATCCACATTCTTTACCAATTTGTCACCGTCCTTTCGGACCCATCCATTCTTGAAAGCACGCTGCTGTCCAAGCTTGCCGCTGGCTCCAAGTACCTTGGCAACATCTGCAATCTTCAATCCCTCTAGAGACTTGACTACCTCATCGTAGAGTCGAATCTCATGCGATCCGTTTGCGACGATGTCCTCAGCTTCGGCTGTAAGAGTCCAAAGTTCCTTTTCTTTGGCCTTAAAGGTGACCATCGATTTGGCAGCAAGTGATGTAACTGCTGCTTGGATCTGTTCAGCACTCACTCCAGTGAATGCAGTTCGAGTGTCATCTATGGTGCCCTCAGGAGCCTTGTCCAGAGTAGCCAAAATCGTAAGAGCTAAATCGGACATGATTAGAAATCTTTAACGATACAGAAACTTGACTTTGGCTGGTTAAAAGTTTTTTTCTTCGTAAAGAGAAACGTGGGAAGGGGAGAGTCAAAAGGAGTTAGAGTGATAGTGTGGTGGTGGTTGACTCTTTTTTCCTCAAAATTTTTTTCCACTCCGATTACCTTATTTGACTTTGGAAAGTTCAAAATACACAATAAGAATTTTTCTAATCCACCAATGTCTCGCTTCAACATTGTGACTTTTGTAAACACTATACTATATAATTCATTCACTCTATTAATTTAGCTTATTTACCCTTGAGCACCTCATCCATGATACTGTCGAGCTCCTCCAAATTGTCAGAAGGAACCTTGGTAATCTCAATGTCTCCAAAGTACTTTTGAATTTCTTCTAGTACCTTGTAGGACTTGTGATCATGAACCAACGATATAGACAAACCAACACGACCAAATCGACCGGTACGCCCAATACGGTGTAGATAGGTCGAAGGGTCTGCTTTGCCTGCGTTGTCCGTAGGAAGATCAAAGTTAACAACCATTGTAACTGAAGGAATATCAATACCACGAGCAAGCACATTGGTAGTGATTAGAACCTTAGACTGTCCGTTTCTATAAGCGTCAATAAGTCGGTCACGCTCTTCAGGCACCAAGTCTCCGTGCAAAAGAGACACTTTATGACCCTCAGCATTCATTTGCTTGTAGAGCGAGTTTGCTGTAGCCTTTTCTCGCACAAAAATAATTGAAGACCCAACTGTTAAAATACTGTACAGCTCTCCAACAACGCGGATCTTGTCATCCACACTCTTGCAGTCCATGAACAACTGCTTGATTCCGTCCACATTGAGCTCCTCGTGCTTCAATCGAATCTCGTTGGCTCGTGGTGCAAACTGCTGAGCATATGTGTAGACCTCGTCAGGGAAGGTAGCACTGAATAACACAACCTGGACATCCTTGGGAAGTGACTTCTTTGCTCGAGAACATTGGGTTCCCAGACCCTGCAAAGCCAGCATATTATCAGCTTCGTCAAGAACAATCACCCTAATAGCAGAAGTGTCAATAGTTCTCTTGCGAAACATATCATTTACAGTACCAGGCGTTCCAACAATCACTTGCGCGTTAAGACTCTGACCCCGGGGGACTGACTCGGGAACGGCCAAACCTGTTGTAATTCCAGTGTATTTGCCCATTGTTTCAATTACTTCCAATGTCTGTCGCGCAAGCTCTCTTGCAGGTGACAAGCAAATTGCCTGCGGCTTCTTCAGGCTTAGATCAACACGGGACAACATAGTCAGTGCAAAAGCGGCAGTCTTGCCAGTACCAGACTGACTCTGTCCAATCATATTGATGTCGGGGTGCTTCAACAACAAAGGCAATGCCTTTTCTTGAATTTTGGATGGCTTGTTGAACTTCATGGCGTACAATCCCTTCAGCAATTCGGGGGACCTGATATTCATTAGTTCTGACTTTTACAATTACCTGACTTAACTTACAATCCTAGCTCCTCAAACGACTTGGCTGAGTATAAAGGAGAATTAGGATCAGCTTGGAGATCCGCTAGCTTCACCTTGACTTCATAAGTACTTTGAATCAAATTAGCCTCTTCTTTAACTTCTTCTGACTCGCCCTCAGGTGAACCATCCTTTGAATCAGCAGGCTTTGTCAAGTTCAAGTCAGAAACAAGTCCAACTAAATCTTTGCCTGGTGATGACTTGCTCTCGGTTTCTTCAGGAGTTTCTGACGAATCAGAATCAGCTAACTTCTTAGCCTTTTCCTCAGCCTCCAGCTTGAGACCGTCCTCTTCCGTGCGAGGGTTAAATCGGCTTGCCAAATCTTCCATTGCTTTGTATATATATTTATTGATTTTTAGACGCAACTACAGAAACCGAAATGGAAGAGAAGGAACAAGACACGAGAAAAAATGAAATTTGAAACTTTCTAGTCACGTGAAATTTATTTACCCTACCCTAACCATTTGATAAATGTCCCATTGGCCATTATGAATTTTTCATTCTCTTGCACAACTGACGAAACACATTCAATATGCCTCCAAGATTTCCTGGGTTCACAAAGGTTCACGTCCCTGGAGGCGAGTATGTGAAGACTCGTATGGTCCGTGACAACTTTAAGCGTCACATGTTTGCGGAAGAAGAGACTTCGCGTACCGCATTAAGATATATTTCCCGCAATACCACTCTGCCCATGCGAGTGCGCATTGAAGCACAACTTCAGTTGGCTGCCATGCCAAACTTCACCCGTTACACACAAGTCAAGGACAGATGTATTGAGTCAGGTTATGCTCGTTCGGTGATTCATGATTTCAGAATGTGCAGAGTATGTTAACGATTTGCTCAAAGGAATATAGATTTTGCTAACAGTTTTAGATGAAATTCCGCGAAAAAGCGTTGGCTGGGGAGCTTCCTGGTGTAAAGAAGGCCAGTTGGTAATTTATGTTTTAAATATGTTGTAAATAATAATTTATTTTTTTCGCTCAAACAAAATTATTAGCACTTTGTCAAAGCAAATCCCATTCTTCAGCAGAATTCATTGGAATCTCAGATTCTGAGAACGGGATTTAACTTGAGCAATGTTTAAAGCTGGACGACCAAGTTACTGATCTCTGGGCCGTTTTGAATCTTAACTAAGTTCCTAAAGTCCTCTGAGTAACACACCCACCTTCAATTGTATGAAGATAACATCTCACGATACCTTTGTGTATATTTGAATTGCACTACAGGTAATTCAATTTTGCGAAAACAATTTTGCCTGAAACATGAGTTCAGTAAAAAAATATTTCTGCGGCAATATGCAAATTAATTCACAGACAATAAATGAGTGATGAATAGGAAGAAGACATGGAAAGAAAAAACCGTTTCATAAATTATGGTTTCTCAAATCCAATTGGCAACAATTATGACCCCCTCTGACAACAATTATACCATAATTGTTGTCAATTGGATTTAAGAAACTATTGTTATCAAAAGAAATGAGTGATAAGTGGGAGGAAGATATGGAAAGAGCTGAGCGCGTGATGAATAGTTCAAGTTTCCATTGCACTTTGGAGAATAGCTCTTTTCTCAAATATTGAGTCACTCCTGTGACTTATAGACTTTTTTTTTTAATATGATTTGAGGTTGAGAAAGTATTATTATCATAGTCTGTAAGTCCTATATGTAGTTTAAATAATACTAATGAAATTACTGAAAAATAGTTCTTTCCCATATTGAGTCGCACATTTGGCTTTCCATGATCATTATATTTTAGATTTGATTTACCCATTATATCATCATGTTTTTACAACGCTTGTTTCTAAGGTTGTGTTTGTCTTACTGGCAACTATCGGCACCTCTGATATCTTTTACAATTTAATAATTATATTTGCTAATATTGGAAGCCACTATTTTAGTAAGATTATGTTGCAATAATTTGAAAACAAGAACCACTCTTGAGTTGCAAGGTGACTTGAATGATTCAGTCTCAGAAGAGAAAACTTAAACTTCACATCAATAGAATTATTTAAATTATATCAGACTATATTTGCTATATATTAAATTTGAGAAAATATTATTATATTTTAGCTATGGGCTAATTAGTGATCCTGTGCCAAGTTTAAAATAAATGACTATCGTACGTGACGCCACTTAGTGGATCCAATATTTAAAAAAGTAGCTCTTCTCTAGTTATCTTAGTAGAGTTATTTACACAGATTAATGCTTTTCAGGCTGTTTGACAATAAATAGAGGGGCTTATCATTCTGTTAAAAAATGCACGACATGTTCCCTATTTTTTTTGATTTCATCTCATAAATATCAAGACCGTGTTGAAAAACAAGAATTCAAAATCTTTGTTTTAAGGCAACATGTATCCAAGGGGGTTAAGATGATTCCAGATAATGCTCATTTTCTATACTAAATTATAGTCTGAACAACTGTGTATACTTACAAAATCAGGATTCTAATGCAACATTATTTCGTACTTAGAAACCAAATGTAATAGCATCCTATGTAAAAGCATCAAATTTTAAAAATACCAGAAAACACAATACAGTCGGCTAGACTTTCAATTTTTCCTTTTTTACCAGTTGGAGCTACTCGGAATATTAATGTTCCTAGCGAACCATCGTTTCCGTCCTTCTTTATCTCAGCGGATTTTACACAAATTCCAAAAAATAAAAACAACGAGTACAGCAACGCAATAAAAGTATAGTACTTCATAGCTAAATATTTTTGTATAAGGTCGTTATTGAGGCTATACTGTAGTTTCAAAAATTGAGTAATAATTGAAATCCTGTTAATCACCTTGGATATGTATTGTCTTAAAACAGAGAATTCCAATTTTTTTAGTACAGTCTTGAAATTTATTACATGAGGTGAATTCAAAATTCCTTGCAGTTTTATATTCAAAATAAGCCAATTCCAATACTCAGCAGCAGTTTTGTAGTAATTAATATGAAAGTTACT
>JAKVQY010000298.1:0-17511 GCA_030463045.1 Geotrichum macrosporum
TACACAACGAGATGTTTTTACGCTTGCATCAGGTTTATTGTTTTAAAGTTTAGACTGCAGCAGACCACCAGCATGTCTGAAATGGAATTCTCACATGGTAACAAAGTTGGAACCGGGATTCTTTTTGTCTTTAAAATGTTGTAGGATCTATTAGTTTGTATAATAAGATAGTGGTCACGTGACTATAATTTTGTCACAAGTTTTAAATTACAAGTGCCAAGTTACAAGCGCTAAAGTACAAGTATTAAACCACAAGTATTAAAGCACAAGTATTAAGTCACGTTACCTTTGATGCAATGCCCGTTAAAAATTTTCTGTCCTTCAAATTTCTCTTACTCTACACAAAAAATTAAATAAATAGAAAAAACTTCACAGCCGCCGCACCAAGAAAATTCTTTTTTGGCCCAGTGTACCAGCAAAGCCTAGAAGAACTAGGAAAAGTATCACGACATCTTATACTCAACAGCATTGAACCAAGTTCTTTTTTAGTTTTCAAAAGTACTAGATAGTACTATTCTCAAACTTGGGGTGCTTCCTTTTTTTATTTCTTTTTATTTTTTTTTACTTTAATTCAACATTTAAACCAAAGAACAAAATCAAAGCAATGGCTAGGTTGCAAAATAAACCATCAACGAGAGTGGCAGTTACTGCTTCTTCGCCTTCCAACGTTAGTGAAGCTACGCCTCCACGCCGAAGTCGCCGGTTAAGCGACCAAGCTCCTGCCAATCCAGGTGCAGATGTTATAGATATCTCGGAATCTGAAAATGGAACACCTGAGGTCGCTAAACCCCAAGACTCTGAAGACGAAGATAGTGATGATGAAGCACCTGAGGAAGAAGGGTTTTCACAATCAAAAAAGCAGGCTACAAAACAAGAATCCAAGCGCCAGGAAGTTATTGACGCACAGCGAGCTCGTGACAAGTCTGCAAGGCGGAAACAGCAGGAAGTTCTGCAAAAGGCCAGCAGTCAAAGTAAACGGAAGCATTCAGCCAAGGAAGAAGTGGTGGTTGTTGAAGACGACGATGAGGAAGAAGGACTGTCCATGGAAGTTCTTAACCAGTATAAGCAACAAAATAAAAGAACAAAGCTGGATACTGAGGAAAGCAATGTCAATTCCGCTACTTCTTCAAAGCCTACTTTGGCAAAGGGTAAACATGGTGTACCCGTTACAATCAATAAGGGTGGAATTCATGTTCAAGTTCTAGATAGTGACAGCAGTTCTAGACATTCATCTGCAGCAGGTACGAGACGTTCGCTTCGTCAACAGAATAAGGTCATGATGCCACCCAAGGCCGATGCATTGGGAATTATGGATGAATGGTTAGGGAGAAAGACAATTGAGAGACGAGGAAAAGTAGTTCAACCTGTTCATCGACGTTAAGAGTGCTTGAGCCAGACCTTTTTTTTTTTTTGCTAATTTCTTTTTTTACGTCATGCCAGGTGAATTCTTCTTTTGCAGGGAAAAAAAATATTCTGACTTGTAGAGCATTTTCTTGGAGGTAGAACAGGACATGGAATTGAACCTCCTTATACATTTATAGTAATTGAAATGGAAACTTTCAACAAGAGCCATATAGGATATGGTGGTTTTTAAGTTAATTAGCTTGCGACTTTGTAGGTCCTCAAGATTCTGGCAAAGCGCAATTGAAAATAGAGCACTTTGTAGAGCATACTCGTCAGCCAGGTATTGTTTAAGTCTTGCTGTGTGCAATTTTTTTTTTTCTTTCAATGTAGTTGTACACCGTCAAGATTGAACAAGTATTTAAATGTAGGTACTCAATGTGGATTTCACAAAAGTTATCAAATGTTTCACACGGATCATGTATTCTTACTGTAAAGTATCTTTAAGCATTTCTACTTGTACAGCAACTCCAATGGCAAACATTAGAAAATTCACTTTCTCTACATTGGTGAAATACTATTGTCATTTCCGCCGTAAGGTCCATCAAGAAAGATGAATGCTTGAATCGTTTTGAAATTAAAAAATGTTCAAACGTAAAGTCCGTTTAATACCTGACCAAATACATCTAGTCAGTAATGACGTTGGAAACAAATGTATAAGCCAAACATAGTAATAAGATGCAAATCCATCTACAATTGTACCTCGCAGTTAATTAAAATTGGATATCAAGCATATAAGCCTAAATTGACCAAATTGTATTGACAGAATATTTCTATACTTAAAAACTCAGCAAGTTGTTTCATCTTGGAGAAATAAACGAGAAGTCGCATTTTACAGAAAGTAAAAAACAAGATCTTGCTTTTGTAATTAGTGAAATAGGGATTTCCTTGAAAGAGATGATATAAAGATCAAATTCCTTATAGAAGCAATTAACATTTGCAGAACGTCTTTGTGCCAATATTGTATAAATACATCTATACGGGGAGATATGCAGGTTCTACTTGCACTGAAAGAAAAAAAAAAAAAAAAAAATTAACAATACCATACTAACAAGAGATGTCAAGAACTGAGATTGCCAAAATTCAGAGGTTTGTTTTCGTCGCTTTGTTAGTGGGCCCGCAAATGAATCGGAAGGGCAAGGAACACGATATCTCTTCTCCAGGTTTAAGCCCTTTTTGTGAGTTCTTCTCCCATTTCCACTTTTGTGACCGAGATTCGGATTTGCATGCGTTCCATTCGCTATTCGCCATTCGTCCTTCGAGCTTTCTCGAAAAATGTTGGTTAAATAAATCTAAAAGCAAAACAGTTAAAAAAAATAAAATAAAAACATCTAGTGCCTCTCCTCCCCCCCGCATACACGCTCGTGTAACATGGCAGGTGCAAGGGCAGCAGTAGCAGCAACAACTCTCAGACAGGCCTCTCAAGGAGCCGCCCAGCTTTTAGCTCACTATACAAGGTTCCCGCCGACTGCTTTGACTTTGACCCAAATGGCCCAGTTTGGGCGTACAGCAACAACAGCTACAGCTTATCGTGCCTCCCAGTTCATGGTTGACGAGTTGCCAGTGAGATTGGCCCACAAAATTACTGAGATAGAAGCTCTTCCTCTTGATCTAAAGCAATCCCCGAGCATTCAGACAGTTTTGGGGTGGTACATTGAATCCTTTGTAGACATTACACAAATGGCAGAGTACGCCAGGCAGTTGATTCCACCAAACGTCAGAGTAGAGCTACTAGAGTCTTCCAACCAAATGTGGCCATCTATTCCAATCAGTCATGAGCAAAACTCCGTTATACACAAAAGGTCGTTTTTCAGTTCAATTCGGGATTGGTTTTTAAATGGACTAACTTATCCATTGGCAAAGTACGACGGTAATCAGCGCTGGCCCTCTGAAGTTTACAAGTACCTTGCCGACTTTTCCAAGTGCCTTGAAAATGTGCGAGCGCGACATGACGCGGTGATAACCACTATGGCTCAAGGAATTAGAGAATACACCGTTAATAGGCCGTTTAGCCAGGAGAACAGCTCCGGCTTGGACTTTTCTGGGCAACACGTCCAAGCCTTTTTGGACCGGTTTTTTATGGCCCGCATTGGAATGCGGGTCTTGCTCGGCCAGCAATTGGCAATCATGAAAGGCAACCACGCAAAAGACCATGTTGGTATCATTTGCACAAACACAAACGTTAAAGAAACTATTCAACATGCTGTGAAACTTGCTCAGGGAATATGTGAAGACTGGTACGGTATCTTTGAATCACCAAAAGTCATTATTGAGTGTGATCCGGACCTTAGATTCATGTATATTCCAGCACATTTATCGCACATGATATTTGAGGTCGTCAAAAACTCGCTTAGAGCTGTTGTCGAAAAGTATGGAACAGAGGTCTCTGCAGAGAAATATCCTGCGGTAACCATTGTTGTTGGCGATGGAACTGAAGACTTTACGATTCGTATCAGTGATAAAGGTAACGGAATTCCTCGGTCAATACAAAACCGAGTTTGGTTATACAATTATACAACAGTCAAACAGGCTCCCGTAATTCCTCACCAGCTCAATGAGCCCATGAATAGTGCGCCGCTGGCTGGGTTTGGTTACGGATTGCCCATCACACGTCTCTACGCACGGTACTTCAATGGAGATGTTGGCCTCCAAAGCATTGAAGGGTATGGAACAGATGTCTACATGCATCTACATAAACTAAGCACAAGAGAGCTCATCTATTAAAACATGTATGCATTTCATTAAGCTTTTTTTTTTCTTCTTTTCTTCAAATAGGAACAATTCATGACGAAGACTGGCGGCGATTGATTGAACTTGTAGTACTGCCACTGGGACTGCTCGGGGGCGCCGCGTTTTTGGCATTTGGCTGAACAAGGCTCCGAACAAGCTTGTGTCGTGCACGAGCAGGAGACTCTCCTGTAACAAGAGCATTCATATAAAGGTAATCAGTATTCGTAATGGTATTGGCGGTCAGTTGGAGCTTCTCCAGAGTCTCATAGTCTGGCAAAGTCATCTTGAAGGTCACACTAAAGGTGGGAGGTGGGTGTTATGATTAAACGGTCCAATCAAATTGGTTCAAAATAATTTCATGCCCCGAAAAAAAAAAAGAGTGCTTACACACTCACCTCCTACCTCTTCAAACAATTTGCTTCGACCAACATCTCACATCAATATTTGTAGCCATTGCAATGCTCGCCACAACTCGAAGCCTACTCTGTAGATCCAACGTTGGACGTCTGTCATGCGGATCTAGACTCTTTTCTACTACCACCATAAAGTCACAGCAGTCCTTGATCTCTTCTCAGGAGAAGCAAGCTGCCGCCGTTAAGAACCAAGCGCCCAACCGTCATGAGACCTGGGCCAAGTCTCAAAAGCCCCGACATGAAGCCCTGGCCGGTCCTAGAACACTTCAAAGAAATCTTGAGGCTCAGCCTCAACCATATGCTGCTATCAACTTGATTGCAAAGGAGCCAGTGCGATACATTAACGACAGCGTTGCTGTTTGTGATGGAGGCAGAGGCGTTCAGGGCCATCCCAAGATTTTTATCAATCTCGACAAGCCGGGAACTCATGCTTGCCAGTACTGTAAGTTTTGTTCGATTGAATTTTTTTTTTTCATCATGTCCTTCAAGCTAACTCCCTAAATAGGCGGAACCAGATATGCTCATGAGCACTTCGAGAAAGATATTGAAGCTGCTGAGTCGGCCTAATTATTTAACTCATTAAATTCATATACATGAACGCACTTTTTTTTTATACTTTTCGTTTCTGCTAGACCACTTGTAATTCGATTGTAGTCCATGGTCCATTAGGTAGTAATGCTGTATATACTCCTTCTCAAGTTTTATTTCTCCTAAAAAGTTCTATTTCATTCACCACCAACTTGATCATTGTATTGTCATTTCCAATTCAGGATCTCCAATTTATCTAATCCTCTGGTATCATTTTTCGAGTCTGAAAACTGCAACCTCTTCTAGTTTTTACTGCACGCTCCAGTTTCATCCAAATTTCAAAACTCCCAAGTTAAATGTAATCCAGGTCGCCAGCATGAATCAAAAGCTAGACTACGATGGAACTAGGTCATCATCCGATAGTCGAACTCGTACAAGGTACAGTAGAGAAGAGAGATCAGAAGAAGTACCTTATTATTTGGCTTTGAGTCAAGTGGAGGATTCCGTTAAAGCTTCTGATGTAAGTATATTGAATAAAAAAAAATATAAAAAAACTCGTCCAACGCGAAACTAACCAAATCATGGTCAGGTAGAAGCAGTATTATCTCTTATTGGGGAGTATGCGGGCGTTGAAATTCAGGAGAATCTTCCAGGACTTGCATTTTTACTTTTTCAATCTCTTCAAGCCGCGCAAAGCTTCGCAGAACAACACAGAGAGATACAGCTTTCCTTGAATTGTAAAGCCAGAGTACATTTCAAGCCGTTTAGAAATCTTCCTGCAGGAACTGAGTCAATAAAATTAGATGGCATTTCTGATATTGGTGAAACCCCCACTGTTTTGCTACTTCTTCGAAATATTCCTTCAAATGTGAAGGAGCACATTTTATACGAGTGGCTTGAACATAAGCTATCTTTAGATTTATCTCGAATTTTGTTAATTCGGCGAAAGGACTTGTTTGCCTTTTCAGCTGGTATTGCTTTTGCAGAATTTAAAAGCATCGAAATTGCTAGCAAAGCGCTTCATACCATTGAACACTTAAATCAACGTGTCGGCACAATGCAAAGCAACTTGCGGGAAGTCAAAGCTTCATATGTTTCAATGGGCTCGTTCGGGATTTCTTCATACCCATATAACAATTCATTCAAGTCTTCTGGAGGTGTCATGCTACAATATTGCAATTCCAACTACTACGTCTCTGAATATCCTCACCCTTCAGAACTTGAACCCACCACTGAATCGATATCCAGAGTGGTCGAAACTACCGATAAAATAGACACAGGGCAGCAACCAGTTACCAATCCATTATTTCAAGCAAACCAAGTCTCAAAAAAGCGTAAAATACTCGCAGACGGGGGACTAAGTACATCTGTTCGCGAAAAGCTTCAAAAATGGCAGCAAAAGCATGCTGAACTCGTCCCTGCAACTCAAAGTAACTCCAACTCTGCTGCCCCTACTTCTGCAATTCCCAATACTTTAGTCATGTCTTATGCCGACCATGAAAGACTTAATTGCTATTTGTGTAACAGGCACTTTGTGTCTTCTGAAAAGCTGAATGCCCACGAACGAGTCTCTGCTTTACATCAGTATTATTTGGAACTTAACACAGATAGGTTAGAGCGTGCAAAGCTGATTCAGGACGCACTACTGAAAAAAGTATAGAAAATATTTCGCCAGATTTTCAACTATTTTTTTTTTTTTCATTTAGCAAACTTACTCCATTACGCGCTAGTATCATCATGAAGCGTTCAGTCCTGTCTCGACAGGTGAAACGTTGCGCCTGCCATATATACAAATTACGGTCAAAACTAAATCCTTACCGTCTTTGTAATTCTGTCGTCCCTGTAGAAACAATTAGCACTACAGTACTGTCTGTTAGACTCGAGAATAAACGAAATTTCATACATTTTTTAAAAGGTCTATAACATGCAAGAAACAAAAAAATTGTGGAAATAAAACAAAAACCACCATGCAAAATATAATTTGGACTTAAAGAGAGCTCAAGTAAGGACAGGGGATGTGAGACCGTTGACTTGAGCCATGATCTGCTTCACCCAGGCTTCCTCTGCTTGATCAGCTGCATTTGATTTGGAAGACTTTTTAGACTTTTCAGGTGTTTTCGACTTGACTTTTGACTCCTTACTTACTTTGCCGCTCTTTTTGACCTTCTTCTTGGATTCCTTGGTGTTTTTCTTGCGACTAGACCTTTCTTTCTCTTTGCCACTACTTTTAGCACTTTTTTTGTTCTTTTTCTTCTCCGCTGTATCCTCAGAATCCCTCGTCTTCTCCAAAGGTATTGAGACTTTCACCTCTTTGATGGAGCCCTCCAAGATTCCGCCGTACCTAAACATTCGGTATAAAGGAGAGACGTTTTTGCTAATACCGCTTACTTTTACTTCTCGCTGTGTGAACGATACATCGGAGCCGCTCCCGCTAGTATTAACGTCCAAGCTTTTGAGTTGACCATCAAACACTCGCTCCCACCATGCTTCTTGCTGGTCAGCGTTGTGTCCTAAACCTTTTTGGTCCTTCTTGTGTTTAACCAAAATAGGTTTTTTAAGGCCTCCATGCTTAAGACCTTCGCCTTGAGTCCAACCGTAGGACATTAAATACACTGCACCATCCATTGTCGTGAAGTTTTCCAATGTTGGCCTAGAAAAAAAAATCGCAAATTTTTTGGAGATAACCTCCTAATATAGCCCTAACCCAATACTTAAAACAGTAACTGAACGGCTTTGTCGGACCTGTTCTAACAGTAGGATAGCAGCAGGCAGTGATGATCCTGAAATTACTTCAGTATGCAGAATGTCCAAAAGTGAATGTATATCTACATCTACCCCAAGTTGACCATTGAAAGATATAAAAATTATAACAAATCTTCCTATTTTACCGACTTTTGAATATCTTTTGTTTGTGAAATCAAACCTCTTCGCTAAGATGAAAAAAGTCGAAAAAATCGAAAAAAAGAGATTGCAACAATGGTGGAGGTTCGTGATATCTAGGGTAATGTGTTTGCAGATAATTTCTCAGCTTAATATGGGTGTTTATTTAAAATAGCAAGACTTTTGTGATGCAGTAGGGCTAAATTATCGCATGGGCAATATCAACAGCGTTACCAATTTAATAAGCATTACAGGCTATTCGGAACTACATCGTGAAAGTAACTGAGAAAACCGTATAACTTTGTCAGCGAATTCCTCTTCATTCCTTCAAGGATCCCTTCCATTATTTCTTCGGTCTCCTGTTCTATCTAAACTGAAAAGTTGCAAGTGTCTCTTCTTTGGTATCATTTAAACTGCCTTTTGCTTCACTGAGTTGTAACATGGCACAACTCAATAAGTGCACTGATTCACATTCCTCAGTAGTGTTTCCTGAAAATAAAGACCTCAGTATATGCGACTCTGCATGCTCAGATAAGGGCAAAAACACATGCACAGCTGACAAAATGAGCCTGGTATGTTAGAATGCGAGTTTTTATAAAGCAACTAACAAAGTTATAGGATCCTGAAGAGCACGAAAGTTTGATGGCTTTAGGTAAAGCACAACGCAATCGACGCAAACTTCACGGAGCAATAAATGGTGATCAAAGGTATGGGAAAAGCAAGTCTAAGCGTACTCAGAATAAAAGAACAGTACGCGGAGGTGCTCGATTGATCATTCCAAGCGTAGAAGAGTTGAACATTACTTATGGGTATACGGAATCATCTGCTGACGTCTCTTCACAACAAGATGAGGTAGATTTCCCGTTTTCTCCTATCGAAAAATGTGCATCATTTGATAGTAGATTTTTTGAGCCCAGCAACGTTAGTACGGAAAGGATTGCGGAAGGTGACAAATCCCGCAACAATGCTGATAAAAATCCTTGCAATGCTACTGAGTGGCAATATAACGATGCTCAGGGGTCCAATGAAAAAGGGAACACAATTATATCTGGCTACGATAAAAATGCATATTTGAATTCAGGCGAGCGTGGCGCTCCTGAAATTACTCGTGAATTGACACCTCGACCTACATCAGGCAGTAATGTTGTATCTATTGGCATCACACCTTCAAATTCTTCTAGCTCTGAAAGCCCTGGACTCGAATTTCTAGAGTTAATGACATTTTCTCCCGAAGAAATAATGAGTGGCTTGTCACCACAAGAATTAAGAGTTCTAACTAAGGGATCACCCAATAGGTTTTTTCTTGACAATTCGCTAGACGATGACAATGACGTTGATCAGAGCACATGGTCCAATTTGTCAAACCATGCCATTGATGGACATTCCGAGATAGTTGGTAGTGATTATGTTAATGATACTGGATTTGAAATACCAGTTCTCAAAGCTAAAGCCTCGAGAATCTTGGTAGACTCTTCCAATAGGCAAATTTCTCACGATTTTGATAAAGACCGAAAAAGCAATAAGAATACGTTTGAAAAGGACTTTTTCAATAGCATCAAAGTCGGTCCCTCAAATGAATACTCATTTGATTGCAGTGTAAAGCAGATTCTCAACAGAGTTCCCTCAGATTATTCTGTGGGGGATGAGGAAAATGTTCCAGGGGACTTGACAAATATTTCGCTTGGAAGCTTCCATCAGTTTTTTGAACCCCCCTTAATCACTGTCAATACTACATTTGTGGAGTATAAGACTGATCCCTATTCAACTCAGCCTGGTTACGATGATTGCGAGCAGGAAACTCCTACAATTGCAAATCCAATGCCAGCTACACAGCCTAATATACTCACATCACCCAAAGAAGATGAAGAGTCTAATTTAGAGGCTTTGAACCAGCTTACAACACTTTTGGATGAGGCCGTCACAATTGCAGACGAAGCAACCGTTGCAGACGAAGCAACAGTTGCAGAATCATCCTCCGGTAACACGACAAGTCCGGGCACAACAATTCCAGAAGATGGAGTATTTCCCAAGATACTCAAAGCAGCAGCTTATGACAAGGAGCTCCAAGAGTCTGATTTACCTTTGAATAACAGCCCAGAACAGATACCGGAAGTTGAGGCACAAGACTGCGACTTTCAATTAAAGGTTCAAAACTCTGCACAGTTATTTGCACCAAGAAATAGTCCAGAGCTCGAGAGTCCCTGGTTCCAAGAAAATATTTTGACGCCTCAAGACCCTGAAATAGAACAAGAATTGGAAAACTTGAGATTGGAAAATGCTTCCCAGGACTCTGAAGAAACCCCAGAAAATCTTGACAATTCGTCATCAGTGGAGGATTTTGAAATCCGTAAAACGGCTTCTCAATTATGCGGAGTTACTTTTGCTGAAGAATCTGAATTATTCTCATCTGAAAGAAAAGTTCGATCAGGTGGACTTTCAGACAATGAAAGTGTGCCCAAGACCAGCGGTAGGCCCAAGTCAAGTAGAATGTTTACTATGAGCATGCGTTTTAAGCCATATTCGCCTCCCAAGCCCAGTTGGTACCTATCTTCCTACAGAAGCATCAGTAATGACGAATGCGAAGATCCCAATACCACAAAATTAACAGCAAAATCAGCGGGAGGAATGCCAGTTTCAAGCATCTACCTCTGTCTTGACAAGAAGCCTGAGCCAAAAGAAGAGAGTGAAGCGAGTGCCGTTGAAAAGGAGCCAGAACAGCCTCAAGATGAAGTGATTGTTGAAGAGGTTGGTAAGATTGAGCAGCCTGTAGAAGTTTTGGAAACTGTCGCAGTCAGTGACTGGAAAGACAAATACACGGATCAAGTTGAACACAACTTTGCCAGCTGCTTTGACGATATCGATGATTTTATTCAAGAGTTTAATGCTAAAACGGTTTCCATTGTAGAAAATGCAGCAGCTGCTGCTGCTGCTGCAGCTACAGCGGCGTCTGGAGATAGCAGAGTAAGTTTCGGTAGTCGCCTCAGCCAGTTATCCATTGGAGGGAAATCCAGACTCTCATATATCTCTGGCGAAGAGCTAATATTGCAGAGTTCTCAATTGGAAGAGGAGTGCGTCATTAATAAAGAATGTGAGGAAGAGGAAGATTTCCAAAGTATTGATAGTAAAAAGTGGGAAGAAATCTTGAGACCAGCGACTGGTAAATCCAGGCAAAGCGAACGCTCAAAGGGACGAGTGAGCTCCAGTCAATACCACGACGCAATTGAAGAGCTGGCTCACGATATTGGCACACTCAAATCTACAAAGTCCAATAAATCTGGAAAACCAGATTTTAAGGAAAGTGACGTGAAACAACCGCGTGGAGGTACCAAGTTCAAGAGCATGATTCAGGCAGTCAAGGTCCGAGTCCGACGTCGTTTTTTGCATGAATCTGGTCAAGAATGAGTAAACCTGAAATTATAAAATTCTTCAATTAGCACACGTACTGATAGTAGATAATAACAATAAAAGGTTAAACTTCATGAGTGTGATGATGTCTGTACTGCCTTCGCCCTGAATAGTGGATCTGAGATATCAGAGGACCTTAGCGCGATACTCGAAATCCCATAGCTTAATTTACTTATTTTGGTTGCCGTAGCAACGTCACAAAAATATCAGGTTCGAAGAAAAGGGAAAAGAAACAACACCAGCACCACCTCAAACTAAAGTTTGGAACTTCTTCTCCTTAGAAAAATCAACAAAACATCTTCTGTTCGAATTTCTTTACTATTTTCTCTCTTGTTCATTTAGAAGTTTGTCGATATGGGTGATCAAGATGAAGATTACTCCGCTCTTCCAATTGCTGATAGAGCTACTCACAAAGTATAATTCTTCTACCAGTTGAATGTTGAATGAAGCTAACATGATCTAGATATGGAAAGTCCGCCTATCTGCCTATGAGGACATGAAGAAGCAGTTTACAGCTTCCGCTAGTGAATCGGATGCTTGTTTTCGACCATTTTTAGATCCAACAATTTACAAGAAAATTGTGACAGATTCAAATGTTGTTGCTCAGGAAGCTGGTATTAGCTCACTGATTTCGTTCCTTGAATTCGGAGGACCTGATAGCTGTTTGAGGTATGTTAGTGAAAAGTGGTAACTGAGACATCTTTCTTACACTTCTAGAATTCGAGGAACAGTTGTAGGGCCTCTAGCTGAAAAGTCTCTTGGTTCTACAAGAGTTGGAACGAAACAAAAAGCAACGGAAGCTCTCCTATGGTTTATTGAACTTGATACCCCTGACCCCGTCATTGAAGAGCTTGTCCCCTTTTTAACTCATAGAATTCCAAAGTTGGTGGCTGGAGTTATAGCTGCAGTGACTGAAATTTTCAAAGCTTTTGGTGCAAAAACGGTTTCTCCTAAGTCTATTGTCAAGGTAATACCCAAATTGTTTAGTCACGCTGATAAAAACGTGCGAAAGGAAGCAACTGCGCTAGTCATTGAGCTCTATAAATGGCTTGGTGACGGATTCAAAGATGCAATTTTGCCTGATCTGAAGCCAGTTCAGCAAAAAGAATTGGAAACAGAGTTTGAGAGTGTAAAAGATCAAACCCCACATCAAGAACGATATTTGCGATCTCAGCGTGAAGCTATGGACAGACAGAAACTAAGTGGTATATCTGTTGGCAATGATGGAGATGGAAATGAAGATGAAGACGAAGACGTTGTTATGGATTTTGCCGAGCCCGTCGAAGTGCTGAGCAAAATTCCAGATCAATTCTCCCAAAGACTGGGATCAGCTAAGTGGAAGGACAGAAAGGAAGCTTTAGAAGAATTTTACCCTTTGGTAAATGTCCCCAAAATCAAGTCTGACGATTACGGAGATATTATAAGATTGCTCGCCAAATGCATGAAGGATGCCAATATCCAAGTTGTTATAATTGCTGCCAACAGTATAGAGGGTTTCGCGAAAGGCCTAAGAACAGAGTTTGCTCGATATGTTCCTTTTGTGCTTAGTCCCATGCTTGAACGGTTAAAGGAAAAGAAAGCGACGGTAGCTGAGGCTCTTAGAAATGCTTTGGATGCCTCTTATAAGAGTAGTACACTATCTGATATTCTTGACGAAGTTTTGGAAAGTTTAACTCATAAGACTCCTCAAGTCAAGATCGAAGTTGCTAAATATTTGGCTAGATGTCTGCAGACAACAAAAGTTATGCCGAAGCCTGGCGAAATCAAAGCTACCGCCGAAGCAAGTATTAAACTTCTAGGTGATACTCAAGAGCCTGTAAGAAGTGGAGGGGCTGAGATCTTAGGAACAGTCATGAAACTTATTGGTGAAAGAGCCATGACGCCATTTCTGGAATCTGTGGATGACATTAAGAAAGTAAAAATCACAGAGTTTTACAATACTGCTGAAGTAAAGGCAAAGCCCGCGAAGACTGCACCTGCGTCTGCACCTGCTCCAGCAAGGGCCGCCCCTCCCAGGACTGCTGTATCTGGGCCATCCGGCCGCCCTGCTTCCACAGCGATGCGCAAAAAAGGTCCTGCAGCGTCTCCAATTATTCCCGATTCACCATCTACTCCAAAGCGCAAGACCGCTATGCCTCCAGCCAGACCTGGCTTGGCTGACAAGACACTAAGGCGGCCAGGTCTTGTTAGTCCTTCAAAATCAAAGGCACCAGAGCCTGCTCCTCCTGCCCCGATAGCCAGTTCACAACGATCGGGTGCTTCTGCTTTGAATAAGGGGTTAACTGGTCGATCATTAATGAGTGGGCGCGTGCCGCCCCAAGTTGACTCAGGCTTGGGGGCTGCGGAAAAGGCAGAGCTTGAGCAGCTAAAGCTGGAAAAGGCAGAATGGCAGCGAGAAAGAGAGCACATGAACTGGCAGCTACAAGAAGAGGCCACGGAGAAAGCACGCCTTATGCAAGAAATTAATACGCTGCAAGTGAAGAACTCTCAACTAGTAGAAGATCATACTAGGGACGTTCTTGCAATCAAGAGTAAAGAAACTCAGCTTATTAGAGCGCAATCAGACCTTGAAAATGCGCAACTGCAAATTAGTCAGCTGGAGAGCGAGCTGGATAGGTCAACTCGGTCCCGTCCTCTTAGTGTTAATACTTCAGCAAGTCAACGATCTTCTATCTATCAGCGAATGGCATCTCCAACGTCTCCGATAAAATCTCCACATATAGGATTTGAGTCATCACGGCGACCCCAAGGTCACGCTCATCATCTTTCAAGTGCATCTAATGCATCTTCGGTCTCTAACCACTCGTCTGCGCATAACAGCGCGCAGCAAAATCTAAGAGATAATGACGAAATGATGGACTACGAACAACAGGAGGAACCGAAACTCATAATTCCACGACCAATGAGCTATCAAGAGCCACCATCTGGCCGTAGCAGCCATTTCGGAGCTGGGCCCACGTCCTCTAGGCTTAACAATATTCGGCATTCGCATCATCATGACTCTCTTTCTGAAATTCCATCTGGAATTCCATCATATGGAGCACGACGACTGCTGGACGAGGGAAATAACGAAATGACTAATAATAATTCTAATGGTAGTTCAATTGGCAAAAAGAAAGATTGGGACCGTGCGGTACAAGTAACAGTTCAATTGAAGGCTCGGATAGAAGCTATGAAAGCTCGTCAAAAACCACCTCCATCTGATAACTAGTAATTATATATGTGAAATGATTTTTTTATTTTTATTTATTTTTAAGCTATTTTATTATGTTTTATTTCATGAAAACATTTATAAATAGATTTATAAAAAGTTTCAATACATGTTTGCTGAGAAGAGTTCATGATGAAAGATGAAAAATAAATTATTTTCATGAAATAAGAATAAAATGTTATGCTCAAGCTGAGGGGAGATTTTTTTTTTTTTTTTTTTTTTTTTTTTTTAATAACTTTTTTTATATTTTTTGTTAATTGAATTTGAGAAACAATTGTTATACTCTTGCAGCTCTTTTTCTTATATATTGAAGTTGTTTTGTGTGAATTACGGACGATACATGGCTGAAATAAACAAAATTTAATAAATATTAATAATTATTGTTTGTAAGTCACAGTATTGGACTTCTTTTTTTAAAAAAATAAAAAGAACGAAATGAAATGAAATTTGTATTTTCATCTGAAAATATAACAAAAACATTTCAATAATTCTTTGGTGAAAGCTGCCTCACATTCTTGTTACAAACGAGGTCAAAACAAAAATGAAGTAAAATGCTACTAGTTGTGAGGGTCCAGAAAGAGGGAAACAATAAGACTTTTTTTGAGATGAAATAAAATAAAAACAGTTTTTGGGATTTACAATATAGCAAATATCTTTTGCAAATGGAATTAGATTTTGAATTAAACGGTATACAGAAAATGGTTTTAGTAATAATAAAAGCAATCACAAAATAAAATGCACAAAACACAATAAATACTGAAAAGAGAGTAACGTTCACACGCACACATAATCATCAAAAAAATTAAAATAATAAAAAGAAATCATGGAATCATTGTTCTCATTGTTTTCATTGTTTCATTTCCACTGGCGGGCTGAATTTCTCTCAGATATTGTATATTATTCACGCGTCCTTCGGGCTCCCCACACAACCTCTTTCATCTAGTCTGGTAAATGTCCCCCTAGTTATTGGACATCCAATCGGCAACATGAAGAGCAGCCCATTTGTATCTCGAGTGGCTGTACTTGCTGTAAATCGATTTGTGGTGTTCAGCTGGATTCTTACAGCAATCAACCAAAATTTCAACGGCTGGATCTAATTGATCTTTAGTGTAGCCGGAAAAGTAAGCATGTGCTTTTGACCATGGGCCACGGGCCAGAATTTTGCGAGAGAGACAGTGTGCTGCTGCTGCGAGCCACGACGGTGGCGCGGCTACAAATCTTGAGTCCATGATTGTCATTTCCAATAGGTACTTGGCCAGTGTGCGGGTATCACTGTCGTAGTCGTCGGCCTTGCTGGAACGACGCAAAAACGACATTGGACCGGGCCATCCTAAATTGAACTCTAGTAAATGAATCATGTACCTCTCTGCACGAATAATCTCTTCGACTGAATACTCGCCGTCCACAAGGTAAGCAATTTCTTTGACAGTAGGGCAAGCAATTTCCTCGTATTTGGACGCGACAAAGAGCGCAACCACACCAACTAGTTGAAGCTTGGCCTGGCCCACTGCTTTGAGTGATAAAAAGCGGTCAATGTAGTGTACAGTGAGAAATAAAGTCTCTGGTAAAAGATTACAATAATCATGTATACGGACTAGCCAGTCCATTAGGAGACCACGGGCATTCCAGTCCAACTCCAATTGGTGCTCCATGTAGCCCGGGTCGGGTCGGTAGCGAAATTCGAGCTCACGCATATACTCGAAAATGTCGTCACTGTACTCGGCCGCCATAGCAATATCAAAAGTGTCTTCATCGTCTTCGTCGAAAATACCCGCCATGTTTTGAAACTCATTGTAAAGTTTGGCTTGCTCTTCAATTGCAGCTTGATTCCATACGGGAGAAATCGCATACGGATTGCATGAGGATTTACAGTCCAGGGTCACTCGATAAGATGGCTTTGCAGGTTCTGTGGCATTATCCGTTGACGCTGTGGGGTTCAGGTGATGGTGTCTAATTTTGGTTTGGGAAATCACTGCCGATGCATCCTCAAAGTCGATTTCTTCTTCGTCCTCTTCCTCCTCAACTTCAATTTCGGTATCGTCGCTATAATGCATAGAAGGACTGTGTTTGACTGTATCGACGCCTTGTATAAAGGGAGCTTTTGTATTAGTGAGGGGAGGAATTGCATCGTCCGAAAATGATGCATTGTTGTTGCTAGCTTTAAAGTCGTTAGGAGATATTGTTTTGGTTAGAGTATTTACAAGTGATTTTCGAATGCTGGAGTTCTTGGTAATGTTCTTGCGCTGTGATGCGGGTGTTTTTTGAGCGCGCTTCTCTAGACCTGAAGATTTAGCTGCCAGAGCTCCCAGAGACGAAGTGTTTGTAACTGTTCCAAGGACCATTCTGCGTGAACCAGTCTTTGCAACAGTAGATTGTTTCACGAGCTGCTGCTTTGTGAGCAAAACAGCTGTATTTTCATTGCCAACCTTGCTAGTAGCACGGCAGATGCGAACCTATAACGGATTAAGTTAGATGAAATTTGCGACTTGAGGATTAATGGTTATTATTTATATATACCTGTTGCTCCATTTTTAATGCACTTTTTCGCACTAGCTATATTCTTAATGAAAGTGATGGAGCTATAGCTAGAAGAAATGAAACTAAAAAGGTTTTAAATGAAAAGAAAAAAAAAACAGCGGAACGTCGAAACCTGGCTTGATTTACTCGGAGTAGTGAGCTGTGAGAGCCTTTAGCCTTTAAAGCAGAAAGCTCCAGAAAGGCATGAAGAAGAAGAAGAAGAAGAATAAATGAATAAATAAACGACTATACAATGAAATATGGAAGAAGAAGAAGAAGAAGAAGAAGAAAAAAAGAGTATAAGAAAGAAAGCAAACGAAAGTATTAGAACAGTCGTTTTAAGAACGACAACGAGAGTGTGATGCTCTGAACAGGACCAAGAAAAAAAAACAAGAGGGCAAAAACATTAGAAAACTAACACAACGG
>JAKVQY010000299.1:0-17502 GCA_030463045.1 Geotrichum macrosporum
CGTATTTCTTCTCGAGGCACCTCTTTTCTTGTCACTTTTTTTTTTTTTTTTTTTTTTTTTTTTTTTTTTTTTTTTTTTTTTTTTTTTTTTTTATATAAAAAAAAAAAAAAAAAAAAAAAAAAAAAAAGGTAATTGTTCAAACTGTCACCTCCAGACGCCATCAACACTTTAAAAAGTTGCTTTCAATATATTTTAATTCACACATGAACTTGCAATCCAAAACGTCTGCTAGCGATTTTACCTATTTTACCTTCCATGCAAGGTCAGAGGGAAAGGGGGAAAATGCGGGTTTCACTCTTTACTCTTGAACTTTCACGTTATTTATTAATTTACCTCTACTTTTGGGTGTATTTTCATGTTTTTGATTTTACTCATATATACTCGTTGCAAAGGACGATCAAACCGTAATGAATTTGCTCTATCGGTAGAGAGGAGACAAGATGGTCTAAAATTCTCAAAAGGTTTCCTCAGTTTCTGTATAAAATAAACAAATTAGACTTGATCTGGGCTCCTAAATACACAGTACATTACAAGAGTATTTGCGATACTCGTTTATTTGCCTCTTGTATTATTACGTTTGGCGCATATATTTACATGAATTATCAAAGCTATATAAACCAACTGTCATTCCCAAAACTGCTATATCAAAAAAATCCACAAATCAATTGACCATAATGTGAACTGTTTTAAACAATGAAAATAAAAATTAATAAATATTAGGCAAGATATATGTATTTTTATCTTTTAATAAAACAGCCGTGAAGTGAGTTGGTAGCAAAACATTGACTTGAGAGTTTTTTTTTTTTCTTTCTTCTTTCTCATCTTTTGACGGAAAAAAAAAAAATAGAAAAAAAAAAAAAAAAAAATTCACAAAAAGTAGTCCGGAGTTCTGCGAGACACTGAAGGTTCTCCTGCACGCGGGCTGGGATCAAATTGAATCAATCTTGGCATATCAATTTGATCATCCAATTCCATAATGGCTGCTTGATTACCACATCTATAACAGTAGTTGGGTGCTGAAAAAATCGTTACAACTTGGTTTTCTTGACTCCATTGATACCCCTCCATCACCAACTGATGCGCCCGTGCGACCAGCGTCAAATTGTTGGCATGATTGAAATTCGCTGAAATGTCTTGTCCAAATGTGTATCCTGCCCCACGCGGCGAGATTCCCCAGCCACACCGGTCGTCTGGATCTGACCATAGTAAGTCGCACATAGGGCCCTCGTGTGGCACCTCCTGCACTCTATCCAGAGCTCTGATTCCGTCAAGATTGTCAATGGCCGGCGACAAGCCTCCATGTAAACAAAACACTTGGTTGTCAATTAATGCAGTTAACGGCAAGTAGTCGAACAAGTCTGTGAACATTTTCCACACCTCTGCATTACCATACTTGCGCAAACATTCGTCGTAGAATCCATACACCTGTGTAATTTGTCGAGATTCGTGATTTCCTCTTAAAATTGTTAGCCTGTCAGGGTATCGAATCTTCAGCGCAACCAATAATGTCACGGTTTCCACAGAGTAATATCCGCGGTCCACGTAGTCTCCCATGAATAGGTAGTTTGTATCTGGCGACGCACCTCCAATGCGGAAAAGTTCTTGCAAATCATGAAACTGCCCATGAATATCTCCACAAACTGTAACTGGACATGACACGGCCCTTACATTCATCTCGCGTGACAGAATTTCCCGAGCCATCTCACAAAGAGTTTTAACATCCTCCTGTGGAAGAGGTCGACACTCTTGTAACGACTCTATCCACTTGTCGACATCTCCAATGCTTCTCTCATCAACCAGTGCTTCGCTTAGTTTATATTTTTTCGACTGTGAAGCCCTACTACTATTTTCCGCGTCGTCCATGTCAATATCCACTCCCTCATTCGCAACAAATTCTCTCTCCGCTATATCGGCCATTTTTATAACTGTGTATCTCCTTATTCTAACTCTGTATTCGTTGAAAAGGGAAGAGGTTGGAATAGAAGGAAGAAAAAAATGAAGTGTGTATGAGAGAAGAGGGAGAAAAGCAATCTTTTCGCCGTTCAGTAATTTATTTTGTTTTCTCATGCCAATCAAACCTGGGGTGCTAGCGGTGCAACAGTCACATGACGTTTTCTGCCCGCTGCCTTTCCACTCAACTTTTCAAAAGGTGAATGAAATGAAATGTAAAGCCTTTTGTCTTGAAGTCTCGAATAAGGCACATTTTCACTTTTCACTGACTGCGTTCAACACTCAATTTCAATCAGTTTATCGGACTGATTTTTATCATGGTCAACCATTCCAACCTATCAAGTAAATTTGAAAGTCGTCACAAAAATTTTGGCATTAATATTCTATCGTAGAGTTCTGTTAAATGTTATTTAGTTTTAATTTTTAGAACCATTGCTCCTTGTTGAAAAGAACGCACTTTTGTTCACCAGTAGTAAGCTTTCCTATCACGTAGGCAGTCTCGCCTTCAGCCTTTAAAACCTCAGTGACTTGAGCAACATTCTCAGCTTTCACAATAACTGCCATTCCAATACCCATATTGAGAGTCTTAGCAATATCATCAACAGGAACGTTTCCAGCATGTGCTAGCCACTTGAAAATACTAGGAAGTGGATACGAAGTCACGTCAATTTCGGCGTTCAGGTGCTTGGGCAAAACGCGAGGAACGTTTTCAATAAGGCCACCACCAGTAATGTGAGCCATACCAAGAATGAGGCCCTTCTTAATTGCTGCCAGCAGAGGCTTAACATAGATCCTGGTAGGAGTTAAAAGTGACTTTCCAACAGTAATTTCGGAAGTCGCCCAAGGAGCTTGGTTGCTATAAGCCAAGCCGTTGACTTCTAGAATCTTTCTAACTAAAGAAAACCCATTAGAGTGTACACCACTCGATGCGAGACCAATTATAACATCACCAGCAGCAAATTCTGAAAGGCGTGGGAGAACCTTATCTCTGTTGACGGCGCCAATACATGTACCGTTGCAGTCGTAATCATTACCACTATATAGACCGGGCATTTCAGCAGTTTCACCTCCAATAAGTGCACAATTGGACTCGATGCAGCCCTGAGAAACGCCTGAAACAAATGCTGCAGCAGTTTCAATGTCGAGCTTTCCGCTGGCAAAATAATCAAGGAAAAGAAGAGGTTCAGCACCTTGAACAATAAGGTCATTAACGCTCATTGCAACAAGATCAATTCCAACTGTATCGTGAATACCAGTAGACTGAGCAATCTTCAACTTAGTGCCTACACCATCAGTAGCGCCGACCAGCAAAGCATCTTCATAGCCGGCAGCCTTGAGATCGAAAATTCCTCCAAAGCCGCCAATCTCGGCATCAGCACCAGGACGGCGAGTTGCCTTGACCTTTGCTTTAATTTCTTCAATAAATCGGTTGCCATCATCGACAGAAACGCCAGCTTGGGCGTACGTAATTGACGGCTTAGCTTTGCTATCTCGGAATGCTCTGTGAGCAATATCATTTCTAAAATATTTCCCTTCAAAGGTGACTTTCTCCACACCTTCGTACGCCTTCCTAACGGCCTCTTCTAAAGTATCAGCCTTGGCAGACGACGCAATGACGCGGCCGCCAGCTGTGATTATTTTGCCGTCCTTTTCAGCAGTACCGGCATGGAAAATATATGTATTATTAGCAACATGGCCAATATTAATGACATCTCCCTTCTTGTAACTATTCGGATAGCCACCAGCAGACATTACAACAGTAGCAGCAAATCCGGGATCGATCTTGATGCTAACAGAGTCCAAACGACGCTCTGCACATGCAAGGAAAATTTGGGCAAGATCAGTGTCCTTAGACAAGAGAGGAAGAACGGTCTGGGTTTCAGGGTCACCGAATCGGACGTTGTACTCAAGAACCTTAGGGCCAGTTTTAGTAAGCATTATACCTGTAAAAAGGATTCCAACGAAAGGAAACCCGTCTTTTCGCATACCATCAATAGTGGGCTGCAAGATTGTTTCTCTAATTTCTTTGAGCAGAGCAGGAGTGCCACAAGGAGCAGGAGCATAAGCACCCATACCTCCGGTATTCAAGCCAGTATCGCCGTTACCAATTCGCTTATGATCCTGTGCAGGAGGTAAATCAACAATAGTGTAACCGTCGGAAAACGCGAGAATAGAAAGCTCGTCACCCTCAAGAAATTCCTCAACGACAACCTCATCGCCTGCATCTCCGAAAGCGCGATCTTGCATAACTTCTTTCAACGCAGCATAGGCCTCTTCTTTTGTCTGAGGAATAAGAACACCCTTGCCAGCAGCGAGACCAGATGCCTTGATGACAACATTATGATCAACGGAATCAACGTACTTCTTGGCCTCATCGAAATCAGTAAAGTTCCCAAATGCAGCAGTTGGAATATTATGCTTGGCCATAAAGTCTTTTGAAAAAGTCTTAGAACCTTCCATCACTGCAGCCTTCTCTGAAGGGCCAAAAGTGGGAATGCCTACCTTGCGGAAATGTGTTTCGATACCATCAACGAGAGGCTGCTCAGGACCTGGAACCACTAAATTCACGCCATTCTCAAGAGCAAACTTGACAAGCTTGGGGAAGTCGCTGCCAGAAATGTCAACGTTCTTGACCTTCTCCAAACCAGCGGCAGTTCCTCCATTACCGGGAGCAACATAAATTGTCTTGACAGAGGGCGACTGAGCCAAGCGCCAGGCAATGGCATGCTCCCGACCGCCGTTACCAACCAGCAATACAGTCAAATCAGAGGTGGACATGTTTTAAAATTTTCTTCCACAGTATACTGAAGAGAAGGAATAAAGAATCCGAGAGAAAAAATAAAAACGACAAAAGGCGGAGGTGAATAGAAAATAAAACTAGTCCTTGATATTTATGAGTCAATCGCGTCAATGGTTGCCTGTAAATTTTTTTTGGAATTTTTTTTTCCATTTGGCCGTGACAAACCGAAAAGACCTGTTAATATGGATTATGTCATGTTTATGTCACTTTTAAGAGAAAGTGCGGCTAACAAGTTTGTGACTCCATGGAAATATGGCACTTTTTATTTCAGTGGAATTCATCTGATGACGGTTGCATAGCGGTTTCTGTTAAAACATGGATTTTGTTCAAGCTTAATAATTCAAAAGGCAAACTGAGTGTCTGTTTAACGGGTCCCACAACAGAGTGTTTAAATCTATTGTTTATACTTTGATCTAGATTGTCGTGTATTTGAGTTACCACTCAAATTAAGAAATACATTTAAAATTCTTGCATTTAATTATCATGGTACTGAATTCAATCAAAAACAAGCTGTAGCGCTCATCTAAATTCTTACATGAAACGCAATATTCAAGAGAAGAGCTTTTCTCCATCTCACTACCATCACTTTTACCAAACGTTGATCTTTAATGCCTCCTTCCTATTCGAGACTTGATGTCTAGAGACCCCTGATAAATTTTTGGTAATAGTTATTAGCTTTAAACTCAATCCGTTCTTCAGACAGTATTTCAGTCAATAAATCTCGCATGTCGTGAATTTGAGCAAGTCGCGGATGGAATTTCTCTTCAATTGCTTTTAAAGTAGGCCTCCAGGTGAGAGCATTATAAAGTATTTTTTGAAAGATTATAATTTCATACTCTGTCATTGTCTGTGTGCTACTTTAGGGCAACGTTTGGGCAAAAACCTAGAATGGTGATATCATTCATTCTCTGTTTTGAAATGGCTGAAAAGATTTTACAAAGCTGGTTAGTCTTTTCAGGTCAATTGGTAAATCTGATAATGATGATAATGATATATCTGTTTATTCTTACTCTTAGTTATGTTAGGTCTATCATAGTTATATAGTCAATCATCTTCCCATATCCTACTTCGGGTCCGTACCATACCAAGTATTATAGGTAAGATCCTGAATAGCGCTATGGTGTTTGTTTCTTCTTCCCGGGGTTATTTTAGGTTGCTACTTCGTTGTGTCAGTCGAAATCTACCACGGGGTAAGACTTACTCTCCCAGACCCGGCCCTTCTGGGCCGCCTGTTGGCCCCCCGCAGGATTGATCAGGGTCCTGTTTTTCGCATTGTTGTCTTTACCCTATAGGCAGATCGTGAACCTCCCAGATCACATGTGTTCTCGGACTAAAACACCTCTTTCTGACCTTTCCGAGGGAAAAATGGTCAGTACTCGGGACTTGTAGATGATTGAGTTCCAGGTATAAATGGTTGCTTTTCCCGTGCTTACTAGTGCCAGCACAAGGCTGTCTCGCGCTGAGGCTACCGATTCCCTCCAAGTTTTCGTATTCGAGATGAAACCTTGAGAAACCAGCGGTTGAGTACTTTGAGCAGCATACTCAGGCCTGTTTTTGTTTCTGATATGGCGAATATCAGACCGAGGAGGGGATCGAACCCGGCACCCAATGTGACAGACAGGTTATCATCAACTTACTTTGGTTAAGAAGTGCCTTCCATTAGGCCATATACCTCATCCTCTGCGTAAGGTTTACTTTCCCAGACCCGGCTCTTCTGCCCGTTGGCCTCCCGCATGATCGATCAGGGCCTTGCTTTTGCATTATTTTTTTTGCCATATAGGCACACTGCAAACATTCCGGACTACATTGAGCAAGAATTATCATTGTTAGTATTTCTATAATTCGCCGGCGTTTATTATTCAGTATTGAATAAAAGTTTTAATTCATCTTCTGAAATACCCCAGTATTTTAATAACGTGTAGTACTGCCTACCATTATTCACATTGAATTATCTAATACCGTTCAATTTGAAACCTTAGAGAATACTGCACCACTTATTTTTTACTGACCCTTACACAGAATGCAACACAATTGATTGATCTCCATCAAAATTATTATAACCCCTCTTTACGTCATTATCCTAATTTTATTGTGAAAATACTAAGACTTTTTCATGTCTTTGATCATGGAGTACATTTCGCTAAAGTTACGCTGTTATGTCTAAACGTTTGACACTGTTGCAAGCTAAATATTAAATAAATAATTTACTAGGAAGATACTATGGATATTTCTCAACTTTTTTAATCTTCTAGTATTAGATTGGCAAAGTAATTTTGTAAAAAATGCTTATTATAAACCATTTAAAGTAGGACTACTTTTTACTTTTAATGTACAAAAAATTCAGACTCTTAACATTTTGCTTGCAAAATTATTCTGCAACAGTTTTTCAAGCATGTTATATGGAACAAAAATTTTGCCATGAATGTTTGATGGAAAAAAAGTTGAATATAGAATTGGTACTTTTAGGCGATGGCCTCGGTAAGCTACTAACACGAAATGTGGCCTGGGCCAACCGAATGCAAACCGCGCGTCCATCACTGTTCCCCACAAACGGCCAGGGCCAGTCACCGCAAGTTCTTTGGATTGGATGCAGTGACTCAAGAGTAAGCGAGGGATGCGTGGACCTGCTGCCAGGTGAAGTATTTGTTCACCGAAATATCGCCAACGTCATGCCCAACGGAGATCTCAACTCGCTGTCTGTGATTCAGTACGCAGTGGAGGTTCTGCGAGTGCGCCATATTGTCGTATGTGGTCATTACGACTGCGGTGGTGTGTGGGCATCTCTCACCACCAAAAAGCTGGGCTTGATTGACAACTGGCTGAAAGCCATTCGAGATGTAAAGGCGCGAAACAAAATGGAGCTGGATCAAATCAAGGATCCACGTGACAAGGCCAACCGGTTGTCGGAGCTCAATGTTATTGCACAGGTGTATAATATTCGAAGGAACGACTTGGTAATGGATGCTGTTGCCAGCGGTGATTTAGAAGTTCATGGTATTATTTATGAACCAAAGACGGGACTTCTTAAGGAGCTAGATGTGCCAGAAGACGAGGATCATAACCAGTACTACATTTGCAAGTAAGGCCGAGGTCTGGGAAAAGAGAAGGGAAAGAAAACAAAAGGAAATTTAATTAATGAATATAGACGAACAGATGATAATATGAAAAAGTTCAAATACAGATAGCATAAAACTTTCAAGTTGTGTAATATTTCTGTCCAGTGGACTCCCAAATGTAAGAGTTTCCGTCTAGTCCATACCCTAGATACTGTTTTTATATTCCTACTCCATATCTGCCAAATACATGTAAATATACCTAATAGCTACAACTTTATTGGTGAATGCCACTAGGCTAGGAGACATTCAGGGGTTGAGACTGTGATAATCCCTGAATCAAAGATAGGAATAGTTTGATTCCTAATATTGTAAATGCTCATAAAAAAGTAAAGTTTTTACGTTTTTTTTTTTTTTTTTTCAAATGGTTGGTTTTATTGCTCTCCATCATTCTTCAGTAAGAGAATTTTAGAATTGCGGATAATTGGTCTATTAGGTGCTTACTGATATGGATTTAGCAGCTCCCTCTATCAGCGGGCGGAATGGATCTTCCCTAGCATGACCCTCTTTTAACCAAGGAGGTCATTCACAACAAACTACTCCGGTGAACGAAAACAAATACAGGTTATGATTGCGCCCGTAAAAAATTCGTACTAGCTCCTGACTTTTGGCCGCATTCACATTTAAACAAAGAATTGAAAATTGATCTTCAAGGATGCACCAAAACGGACTGACATTCAGCCTTTCCTCAGGGCACAGAAAATTATTAAAATGCAATGAAACCAGTTCACCAGTCTCTTCCCCTCTATTAAAAGCATACCTACAAGACCTGCCAGATATTAGAATTTTGTTTTTAAATTGAAATCAGCTATAGGGATAATTTATTTTAAATGTAATGAAGGTATTAAATCAACGCTGTAATTTGAATTCATATCGCAACTTGTTTAAAAAATGGCATTTGAAAAGCGCTTTCCAATGTAAATTTTCTATTAGATTTCAATGACATAGAGTCATACTTAGCAAGTAATGTTTTACACGATTCAGTACTTTACAGAAGAAATTTCTTCATTTGAAATATGGGTTGAGTGCGTTACAAACAAAAATAACAAATTGTATCGGAGCCCACAACCGACTTGCTAGCCAGAAAAGTTTCAATTAACCATATCAAGTTGGATTCTCTTTTCCATTAATCTCGACAAGCATTTATAATAATTTTTTTTCTTTTATTTCGTTTCTTCTTTGGTTTTAATTTCGGCAAAGTTTTTTTTTTAATATTTGATTGTTAGAGATCATAGAGTGTAACCCAGCCTGAGTATATCCAATACAATGCAAACATCTGATATATGTCAAAATTATAGGTCTATTGAATGCTCCTGAGTACCCGATTCATGTGCAATAGACAGAAACACCCAGTAATAAAAAGCAGTTGCAGATCTATAATAGATTTATTTTCTTTTCGTCTTGCGCAAATTATTGCAGTAATATTTTAAGGGTGTACTATGGGCCTATTGGCCACTTTTATGATGCGTGCATGATATATTTAAGAATGCCAGGCTTGTTTGGAGCGACAGACCTGCTGCGTGCAGAAGCAAAACTGGACCGCTCCCGTAAATCAGAATGATAAACAATCAAAAGAGAGAACGAGCATATTCCGTATATTTCTTTTTTCTTTATTCTAACTTTCAGGACCCAGGATTCCGAAAGAGGGTCCATCTACATCCAATTCTAGCATTTTCTACATTGTTTTTGTTGATGAACAATTTGGGCAAAGGTACTTGAAAATATTAAATAAGGCATGGAAGAGAAGAAAGGAAAAGGGAACAACTTTTCATATATTTGCGCAATTACAGACGGTTCCTCAAAGTTCAAGCCATAAGTATAATTGCACTCTTGAGTAGCAAATAAATATAGATTATGCCATGAGCTAACCTTTTTATTTTCTCTACCTTGTTTTGTTTTATTTATTTTTATTTTCTTCTTTATAAACGTGATCTTCATGTTTAGCATGACCTTTGGATATGATTTTAATTTTAGCCCATCTTATTCATGGTGATGTAGATGTTCAATGAATGGACACAAGAGAACAAGAAAGAAAAAAACCAATACATGTGAATAAAACAGGGCAAAATACCGTTGACTAATAATGATGGAGGTTATCATATTCTTCCAAGTATACTAGTTGTCAATAAATTATGAGAAAGAGAAGAGGGAAGAAGAAATAAAAAAGGAAACTTGTTATAATTTCAACATGTCGGAAAGTCTAGTCCTGACTGTAAAAATAGCCAAATTAGCCAATAAATGTAAAACCCTTTTACGAAAGCCAAGGATTCTTAAATGACCAAATAAAACCCTTTCTTTTATTGATTCCAGCAAATTCTACCTAGTATACTTTCATGTCACTAAACCTTTTTCTCTGCAACTTTCATGAAACTTGCTCTCGTGATTATTTTTATTTTTATTTATTACTTTGTGAGATGAATTTACAATAACTTTCAGATTTGAAAAGCGAATCATTTTGAGCCTGAACCTGAACTGAACCATAAGAATCTGCGGCGTTATTACTACTTCAGGACACAATGAGTGGGTTTGCCGCTGGAAGGCCCTAAACGAAAGCCAAAAGGAATAAAAGAAAAAAAAAAATAAAAAAAAATAAAAAAGAAGTAGGCTTTTTTTTTCTCCACAACCGGAATTTACATTTTGTTTATAAAGATAAAAAAAAAAAAAAATCGTAACAAGCTTAAACTTGAATGAAGATGGCATGGAATTAATAACAATAATAACAATAACAATAACAATAACAATAACAATAACAAATAGTAATAATAATAGAAAAAAGTTATAATTTCAGACCACTTCGATCTGTCTAAATGTCCTAGTTCAAAATACATGATGACGGAGACACAAAGAAAACGTTTAGCATTGCCGTCTTTGTGACACCTGCCACCCTTTTGGTCTTGGATCGCATTGAGATCTCTTTGATGCCCTAGACTCTAGACGGTGCCAAGGAACCTTTTTTTCATTTCCTCTTTTCCCTGAATGGTCAAAAGTCTCAAAACTTTGAATCAACGGCTTTTGTATTTAACTTTACGGATTAGCTTAGTGCCCAGTCCATCAATCAAATTCGCTCCTCATCATCCAGCACTCTTGGAATCCCTTCATCACCACCTGCATCCGGTTCCCCGTTCAAGTAATATCCCCCTTCTTCCCTAGTTCTAGTACCCGTATCCTGCTTCTTCTTGCTTTTTCGGTAGGTTTTTCTCTTGTTTCTTTTTCTTTCGGTGCTCAGCTATTTGCAAATTTCCACCAAACAAAATGATCCGGTCATTTCTTTGACCGACGGTTGGCTGCTTTTCACAAACACACCCCGTTGACTTTTGGTTCTTTACTTTTGAAAAATTCAGCATTTTTCATTTTTCTCTCTCTTCCACTTTTCTTCCTTTCCTTCCTTCTTGACACATATTCCCTTCCTTTGCGTCCGTCGTTCTTTTTTGCCATATCTTTCCTCTCAGTGGCATTGCTGTATCCCATTCCTCTGCTTCGTCAGCCTCTTCTACCTCCTATGGCTTACTGCCAAACCAAAACCTTTTGCAAACCGCCAAATTCCCTAACTCATGGGCTTCCAGCTTGTCCCTTCCTCGACCTCCCCTGGGTCAAAGTCCGCCCATCACGATGACCCATACTATCAGCAATATCAGCAGCAATATTACCAGCAGCATCCACCCCCACAGCCAGGCGTAAATTCCCCGGGCCCTCCGCCTTTCTTGGCCCACCAACAGCAACAACAGCATCAGTCTTTTCCGCATCAACCATATCCTACTTCTTCACACTACCCTCAGCACCCGCCCTCCATATCTAGGCCTTCCTCTTTTTTCGCACAATCTGGTCCAATTTCTCTACCTCCTCTAAATATCCCGTCTCCATCCGCTCGCGATGTCAACCAGTTCCCTTTGCGGGACAGTCCAGGTCACGATCCATCAAAACGTCATACTATTCACGGGTCCGATCTTTCCTTGCTTTCCAAGTTCAAAGTCACAGATGCGCTAAACTCACCTCCCACTTCAGCGGCTCCTACTTTTGCCAACCAATTTCATGCCGTCCCCCAGCAACAGGCATCCTTCCCACCTCATCAGCAGTACATCTCACATCAACCTCAACAGACTCAATCCTACCGTTCTACCCCTCCTGTACTCACTGCTCACTCTTCTCCTGCCACGACCTCTGCCAAAGTGTCAACTCCCCCTCCTCATTTCGTCGCGTCTACTAACTCACACTCTTCTGCGCTTTCAAAACCCGTTCATGTATCTGCGGCACCATCTGCGCCATCCACCTCTGTGTCTTCCCCATCTGCAACTATTGTCTCCGCCACTACAAACAGCACCTTAACTAGTACTGCTCCTGCAGCTGCAACAACAACACCTGCTTCTGCCACCACCGCGACTACGACTAGGTCCCAGAAAAAATACACTTGCCATTGTAACAGGTCTTTTACCACTTCCGGCCATCTCGCCCGTCACATGCGCATCCATACTGGTGAAAAAAATTACGAGTGTCCGTTCGAAGGGTGTTCTGCCCGGTTCTCCCGCCAGGATAATTGCATGCAACATTACCGTACCCATCTTGGTGGACGATCCCGGGGCAGTACAGGCAATAGTAACAACAATAACAGCAACGGAGGCGGTAGCAGCAACAGTAGCAGTAGTAATAACAACGGCAGCACTACCAGCAGCAACAGCAGCAACAGCAGCAATAGCAGTACCGCCGGCAACAGCAATAACACCACCAGCAACAGCCATGGTAATGGTACTCGGGGAGGAACTACTCGCTCACGGAAGTCTAGCAGCACCAATAGTGGAGAAGCTAAAAATGACAATAACACTATGAGTACTAACGCCATCAGAGATATCTTCAATAGTAGTGTCAATATATCCACTGGTAATAGACAGTCCTCCAGCAGTCAGACTACAGGCGCAACCAAGACCACCGGTCGACAATCATCATCGACATATAATGACAAGAATAAACGGAAACGGGTGCGAACTTTGCCTTATCCAACAGATCCCTTCAACCCGTCATTGGGAGTACTAGCAAAACGGCTGATGCTGTAAATGTGGGAGAAGTTGGAGATGGCTTAAAGCCACCAGCTGCCATTGCTTTACGAGCTTAATGAAAATAGACATCAAAAATAGCACTTCATCTAAACAGAACTCATCGACATGAGCTTCTTGAGTTGTACAAAACACTTTTGAGCTGACATTTAAGTAGCACGGCATGTACCCAATATCGTTTTGTTGGGCATTATATTGCATCTCTTCATTTGAAAGGATTCTAGACAACAAACTTGAAACGAGTATTAGGAAAGCAGAATTTAGATTGAAGAGATTTTAGATATTGAGTCATCCTCTGGTCCTCATGCCAACCATACCTCAAACAACAACAACAACAACAACAACAACCAAATAAAACAGCATGTCTTTTCCAATGAATAAAGCATTTGGGAAAAAAACAACTAGAATTAAACCATTATTGTAGAATAGAGGAGAAAGAAAAAAAAAGCTATATAAAAATGACATCGTCTAAGCCAGTGAAATTTAATGAACTTACAGCTAATTCATCAAATAACTCCTTTAATATAGATCATCTCAGGGACTCAGTATTTGTCAAAAATTAAACGAAATTTAGATGAAATTCTGCGAGTGACTGATCCAAGCTTGATGCTCATCTCCAAAGTTCTCATGTATCACAAACGCTGAAACTTTAAAAGGAAAGCACCGATTTCTCAACTCAAGTGCTTAATTAATTTCCTCATTCATCTCGACTTAGCATATTGTAGACTCGCTCTCGTAACACAGAGTCTCTAAACATATACTTGCTGCTAATCTTCATGGCCTCTAGGAACCTACTCTGAGCCTCCCGTTTCTGGCGTATCATTGCTTGTTGTTTTTCCTCCAACGCTTCTTGCGTACTCGGAAAATCTGAACGCCAAAATCCTGGCGGAGATTTTGGCCTTTCCCAAGCAGATCGATGCCGAGATACTTTGCTAATCATACTCGCAGTGCTCTCGATTATCGTAGTTGTTTTCGCTGCAGTGGGTTCACCGCTATGGCGTCCGTTAGGTTCAGCATATATAGTATTTGAACCGTTAGTGGCTTCATTAGCGTTCCATGCGGGGCCGACAAAAGATTTCCCCGGTCCAGCCATGGTATGAAACTAAAGCCAAGAAAGCCCGTTAGCGGAGGGAAAATAACAAAATGAAAAAAAAAAGTCCAAAGCGTAGCGCCGCTTACCTCAGTACACTCCCTGCAGTCCGCTCCGTGACTGCACTGTAGCCGTTTTAAACCACGCACCGTTTCTTTATACGCGTAGGTCAAAGCTTGGCCATTGTAGTCTGGGTTTACCAAAAAATCGTCCACGTCCCAGTCTTGCTTACTCAAACTGGAATATCATTAGGTGGATGATGAAGAATAAAAACCTTTTGTCACTCACTATTCATGCAAATCTTTATAGTTTGTAAACTCCTGAACATTTTGTCCAATCTCTGCTCTTCTGGTTCGAAGACATCCAGCAGCAGGCGTAACACCAAAAGGCGTCTCTGCGGGAGGTCTGTTCGAGCTTCGTGTTGGTGTGGTAATTTCTTCTCCTCCTTCTGAATGCCTCAAAGGCATAAAAGTTCCGCGCTCTATCCACGAAGACATGTCTCTGTATGTGACCCGTTTTTTTTCGCGCTTCTTCTCATCTGTGCTAAAGTCAGACTGTACTGACTGTGGTGTGGGTACACGAAGCAATACACTCTTCCGCTTCCCACTGCGTCGGCCCTTCGCGCTGTAATTGGTGCTGTCATCGCCGGCATCAGACTCTTGATCCCCCATTAGGTGACCATCCTTACTTTGCCTAACGCGCAAATCGTCGTCAATGTCGGCAAAATTGACTTTAGGAAACTTGCTGCTACCACGCCGAATTTCACTCTTCGGAGGAGTCTCCAGTAGGTGGCCTGAATCTCCTACAAAACTTGTGGCCTCGCAACTATTCTCTGCGTCAGGCATTGAAATTTGAGAAGAGCTAGTCTCGTTGTTGCTCATACTATCGGTCATAATTAGCGGTGGGGAACTAGCAATCGATCTAGGTCGATGAAGATCTTCAGGAAGAGGATCAACCTGTGAATCATCACCCACTACAAACCCTGTGGCAATTAACTTTTTCACGGCTGATGAATCTCGAGTCGACGATGTGCACATTATCTGAACATCGTCATCGCCTAGACTTTCACGCTTAATTGGTCGCATAATAGTTTCCTCGTTTTCAAATTCTGTTTTTATCCTGCTTCTTTTCAGCTTTGGGGGCGAAGGTGAAGAGGTCTCAAACGGTGGCGATGAAACTAAATCAGGAATACCACGCGCTTCCATATCTAAACTTCCGTACTTTTGAGCCGAGATTTCTAGTCCACCTTGCAAAGCCAAGGAATCAATTTTTTTAGGCTTAGTAAATTCGTACTGTGTTGGTTCTTCTGATGCGTGCCGGTGACTGACAAACAGCTCCATACTGTCTTGGTCTCGTACATTCGCAAATGGGTTAAATGAATCCTCTGTCTCAAGCTCAGAACAACCCTTGCACGTATTATCTTCTATCTTTTGGCGCTTCCTAAAGTTGTCTTCGTTTGAGTTTAAAACAATTTCGCCGTTTTCATTTTCAATGTCACTCGCCTTTGGCGGGCTCGACGTATTTTGCTCCTGGTCTCCACTATCTCTTATCTTTCGTTTCCATTTTTCAATAGCTTCTCTATCCTGCACGCGCTTTTGTGCGACCGCGTCCAGACTGAGCTTGTAGGCTCTCTTTTCCTTCTCTAGTTCCTTCACTCTTCGTTGGGTAACAAGTAATTTTTTCTTTATCTCATCACGCACTTCAAAACATTCCATCAACTGCTTCTCATATCGCTTGCATTCAGCTTCCCATCCATTCCCATCTAAGGGTTTAACCAGCGCCTGAGATTCTGACAAAAGCGATTCATTTTCATTGGCAGTTATCGGAATCGCAGGTAGTCGTTTTTGTGTACCAGGAATAAAATCATTAACAATCTTATTGCGCAATGCATTTTTCAGTTTGATATTCTCTTCACGCATATGCTTCAACTGTGCCCACAGGCCATCTACATCTATGAGCGAAATTAGTGTCAATCGTGGGAGCAATTCTGTTCTACTTACATTGCTTGGATTTAACTTGCTGAGTTCGGAGCAAACTTCTAAAGTCTAGCTCATGCTGTATTGAGTCCTGGCACCAGTTCTCATATTCTTCTTCCTCCATGGCGTGTTAATAACACCAGTTGAGTTGTGTAACGTGTAGGAGAGAAGGGATTTTAATTTATGGTAAATAATTACATGAATTTTAGACGCGTTTTTCACGTGATTGAGAATTTTTTTCGCGCTTAAGAACGATGGCAATTAGCTTCTTTTAAAATCCTGTTATAATTTTTTTGAGATTCCATAAATTCTAATCAATATCTGCAGCTAGAACATAGTCTCGCGTAGTGTTTGTAGTAAGCTGTGTCTGTGCTGCTGCTTTTCTAAAAAAGTCGTCTATTTTGATCTCCCGCATACAGACGTCTTCTCCATTATTAATTTTTCTACCATTCTTAAAGTTTCTTCAATATATTCTCTCGTGGCAGCCATAGCAGCATTGCGACAAGCCTCTCGGATATCGCTTTCAGAAATTTTTGCTGTTTGGCGAGCAACTACGTGTATATCAAAAGAGTGTTTTAGCTTGGCATCCTTTAACATAGTTTCAAGAATTTACCGGCGTTGATTGCAATCCGGCAGTCTTAATGAAAACCTTTTGGACATTCGACGCAAAATTGCATCGTCGATGTCGTTGGCCCTGTTTGTGGCTCCAAGAACCAATATACGACCTTCTGGAGTAAGACCGTCCCAGTAAATCATGAACTCAGCTTTCAACATAGATGTGACTTCACTATCTGTGGCTCGTCGTTCTCTTAGGAAGGCATCGACTTCATCCATATAGATTATAATTTGTGAGCCAGTAAAAAAATTGCGGCAACGAATTTGTTACTTTCTCCAAACCACTTATCCAGAATTGTAGACATTCAATAATTAATGAAATTGGCTGAACTTTCAGCTGCGAGGGTCTCAACGAGCATTGTCTTCCAACATCCCAGTGGTCCATAGAACAGTACGCCCTTAGACGCTTTCAAAAGACTGCCATCCTGTGTACAAATTGGTCTTAGTTTCATTAGTTAAGTGCCAGCGATATTCAGCTTACTGTGCTTGCACAGTCAATGGGTATAGTACTGTTTCTCGCAGTTCGTCAAAAATGTCATCTAACTTTCCTTTATCTAAAAAACACTATCAGTCAAATTCCAAAAGGAAAGTTTTTTTTTTCCCTACCCACCATCAAATCACAGTTTGATATTTTCAGGAATAATAACTGAGTTAATAATAACCTGCTTGTAATTATCTAAAGAAAGTTCTAGCCGTAGTTACCGTTCTCGCAGTTTTAGGATTGAGGCCTGCGCCTTGCGTTTCGTTTCGTCTTTTGATCCTTCTGTTGAATTCAAAACATAGCAAACCAAGTAGTACATAGACGGACTCACCCCAAGGAAGAACACTGATGATGATGATATATCTGTTTGTTCTTACTCTTAGTTATGTTAGGTCCATCATAGTTATATATAGTCACTCATCTTCCCAACTC
>JAKVQY010000029.1:0-39504 GCA_030463045.1 Geotrichum macrosporum
AAAAAAAAAAAAAAAAAAAGGGGAAGAAAAAAAATTAAAAAACCCCCAAAAAAAAAATTTTGATAGGAAATTTGGGCAAAATTTTTTAAAAAAAAAAAAAAAAAAAAAAAAAAAGGCCCCATTGAGAATTGTTCCAGCTTATTTTATAGCCAATCACAGCATTTGTTAAAAGCAGGGTAACACACACTTTTCGTAGTCACGTGACTACCGGCAGATGGAGGGTTATTACGTGGAGACCTCGGTGCATTTCGGCTAACAATATGGCATTTTTGATCTTCATTCATGGGAAAGAGAGGTTTACATGTACATTAACGTAAATATTTAAACGACCTTCAAGCGCTTGCGGTCAGGTTCAAGGTCGATTGGAGACGCCGTGTTTGTAGCAGAGGTGGGGTTGAGAAGGGATTGGACATTACTTGTAGACCTGGAGGTAGATGGGATTTGAGGGAGGTCAGGTTTCTTTGCCAAGGCAAACGGAGACGACGTGGACAAAGTGGAAGACGAGGTAGCCAAGGGATTGACGGCGGCAGAAAAGGCGAGAGCACTGCTGGCGGAGGAGTTGCTGCTTGCAAAGCTGTTGTGCCTGCTGTTGGATTCAGGCGGAGACGTTATAACGGTTGTGGCCGAAATGTTTGAGGCGTGGGAGGTTTGCGGCAAGCAATGGTTTGCTTTGGAGACGAGGATTTCGCCGCTGGTGTGACGCCTATAGGGAGCCATTGCTTCGACCAAGGCTTTGCCGGCAGGATTGAGGGCCGCCAGAGGCGTTGCAAGGTTGTTACTACTAGGATTGGCAGGGCCGCCGCCGTGGCTATTTGAAGAGGCAGGAGGGCCGTATGGGTTTGAGCTGGGAATGAGGGGTCCTCCCATGTAAGACTGCTGACGCTGGCTGTGATAGGCAGAGACAAAAGGAAACGATCCGGGGCGCTGGTCGCGGGAAGGAGGCATGGAGTGAGAAGGGGGGGTATAAGCCGGGATAATATTGCTTGTGGATGGCGAGGCAGGAGGCTCTCCGAAATAGTGGTGTTGGGAGTTTGGAGGGAGGTTACCTAGTTGAGGCGATTGAGGTTGGGAAGAGTTTGGGAACGGGTAGTGCAGTGGAGGGTGTCCGTAGGAGTCTGAAGGGTGGGGTTTTGGCGAGGAAGGAGTCGAGTTGGCGGGGGATCCACGCTGAGAATGAATAGAGGGTCCACCTGGAGCAGATTGTCGGTGGTGGTGATGATGATGATGATAAGTTGGAGCTAGCTGGGGGGCAGAGGTAGGAATTGGTTTTGCGTTATTGTCGTCGACGGGGTGCTGGTGAGGGGAAGATGGGTTTGGGGCTGGGGCGAGAGGGTCGTAGAAAATAGAGGGAGCGCGTTCGCGGGCGGTGCGAGAGGAGTTGCCAAAGGCGGTGATTTCAGACTTTGGTTGGTGGTGGTGGGACTGTCTGTGGGAAAATGAGTAGGAGTGAGTGGTTGGCGGTTGTTGTTGTTGTTGAGGTTGTTGAGATTGTTGAGGTTGGTGAGTTGGTTGTAGTTGAGGTTCTTCGAGGGCCAAGTTTGTTAGATTGTTTGATTGGGCTTGGAGGTTGCTGCGAATTTTCGAGAGTTCGAGATTGATTGCGGCGGCGGACTCTGGAGGTGATTTTGGTGCGGAATCTTGCAGGGCAAGGACTTTTGCAATTGTGTCTACAATGTGGATAGTATCGGATTGGGATCGTTTGCAGGACTCGACGAGATTATTGTATTTGGTTTGGAGTACAGAGTTTGAGCTTCTTAGTGTCCATAGGGAGTGTTCGAGAGAGGAGATGCGGGCTTCTACGTAATTGTCTGGTGGTGGATAGTAGGGGAAGTTATGATGCTGGGGTAGATATTGCTGCTGCTGTTGTTGTTGCTGTTGCTGTTGCTGTTGCTGTTGTTGGTGATGCTGCTGCAAAACAGGAGAAGAGGGTCCTTGAGAGGCTATGTTACCTGGGGCAGGGCTAGGCGGGCCTTGAGGAGGTGGCGTTCCTGTGTAGTCGGCGGAGGGAGTTGAAGGGACTGAGAGGGCTACAGATTTTAGAGAAATGTTGTCTCTGTGGATTGCAGAAGGTCGCGATGCACGTCGCTTGATGGCACGGAGGGACTCGACGTCTCCACGCTTGAAGGATCCGGCTCCGTGCTTGAACTCCCACTGGGCTGAGTCTGAAGAGGTTGGCGAGGCCGAGTTTCCATGAAAAGTTTCATTTACCTTGTGGAACCCGTACATGTTGAGCTGGCGGACAAAGGAGGAGGGGTTTGTGTGTTTAAAGTACTGGGCCAAGACCTTTGAAAACTCTTCGCCAGGCGAAATGACAAAGGAGACGTTTGAGGGCGTCCATGAAATCAAATGCTTGATAGCGTCGTCCTCCAGCATTGAATATAGTTTGTGAATGAAAGCGGCTTGGTTGACTTTGGTGCCGGATGGAATAGTGGATGGAGGAGGTTTTTGGTGTGCATTTGGGGTATTTGTGGGCTGCAGAGCATGCTGTGGAGGTTGTTTGGTGTCGTCTGATGAGGAGGAGGATGTCATTGTTGGTGGTTGAGTAGTGAGATAGTGGAGGTTTTTTCTCGGTTCCGAGTCGAGCATTGCTGGGAGGTGGAGGGATGGAAGAAAAAGAAGAAGTGAAAGAAGAAGAAGAAGAAGAAGAAGAACTGGAAAGAAAAAAAAAAAAAAATTGAAAAATAATAATAAAAAAAATAATGATGAAAAAGAAAATTACAACCATTTAGCGCTTAATAATCAACGCTGCAGAGAGAAGTTCTGAGCAAATGTTCCATGCCCTAGCCCTGTTCATTAGCGTGCAATGTAAATTACAGAAAAAGAGAAAAGCAATTATAATAGATTTAAATTGCTCAAAAAATAAAAAGAAATGTTGGTAGTACTTTGGCGAGCCATGCACATTTTAAAGGAAAAAAAAAAGAAAGAGATTGCGGCAAAAACGGGCCAAATAAAATAATAACAAGTCCAATGTAATTGAGCAACCACCCTGTTGCTGTGATGGTCAGTATGAGGACTAGTAGCAACCACAGAGGCCATGTCGCAGAATCCTCATTTCGCAACCAATGCACGTGACTACACGGGTGAGAATCAAAGGCGTGGAGCAGTCAATTCAACATGGCCCGGGGTCGTTGAATGTGGTACTTTCAGAACTCGATTGGGTCACCGCCAGGTCTTTGTCCGGTTCACCGGAATACTTGATCGGGTCTCGACCAAATCACTGACCGGGTCCCAACCGGGTCCCAACCGGGTCCCAACCGGGTCTCTGACGGATCCAGACCGAGTCACATGTCCCGTACACCCAGTAACCGACGACCAAGGCCAAACTGCCCTTTATTCATTTTAGTGCCAGCGACGACTTAATCTCGCGTCATACAAAGATTTAAGCAGTAATATTAAGGCCTGCATGATGCAGACCAATACTGCCGTGCCACGTTCTCAAAAGAGTCCGGGTCGCGAAGGAAGGGTAATAAACGAGATTGTCAAATGCGACCCACAGAAACCCACAGGAACCTACAGGAAAAACCTTTTCAACGCGCATTAAGAAAAAAAAAGACAAAACATGGAGAGTCTTGGCTAGTATTTATAGTTCTTTATTTGACTTTATAGGGGGTTACGAGTCCTGACACCAACTGATCCAATACTTATCCTGACACCAACTAATCCAATACTCGTCCTCACACCAATTAATCCAGTACGCGACTATGAGTGATACCAACTGACCCGGTACACTACAAGACCGAGTTGTGACACCAACTGATCCGGTACTCGCCAGAACCGGACTACAGTTTGGCCCAGAATATTCACGCATCTGACTTTATTAGAACAGCTACCAGTCCGCTTTGTTCCTGCTGATCCTCGTCATAATCTACGTTCGATTCCTGTTTGACGTTTTTTCTTTTGTTTTCGCCCAACAAACCATCAGCCGCTCTCCGCTACTCAAACGCGGTCAAAGCCGACTGCCCTTTGTCCTTACGCTAAATATGACACATGATTACAGATCCGACAGTACTGTGGGTTATATATATTATGTAAATATATATATATAGCCCTTTTTTCTTGTTTTCTCTGCTTGACACATGCAAATGCCGCGCCCTTACCCATGCACCGCGTATTATTTGTCGCTTGCATTTGCCTTTATCTGTACGTTTCCGTATCGGGAACTGCGCATGGACTTCTGCGCGTGGACGTATGCAGACGCTTAATGACAAAGGCGGCTAAATTACTGCTCACACTCTGACAGTCATGTGATCTCTTATTAATTGCTTCCCCCCCCATCAGCTTTAGTACTCATGGAAAAGAAAAAGAAAAGAGATATTCGAAAGTTCCGTATAGATTTACACAGTTGATTTTTTTATTTTTTTACCAGGGTAGCATGCAGAATGGGACAAGGGTATATCACTCCGGTTGCTGTCAATGTCATATGCGGGTAAACATAATTGAACATTACTTTTTATTAGCGAGACGCGTTGTTAGACGCGAGTATTTAAACACGCGTTTTGTTAAAGTTACTCTTTTAAAGTTGACTCACGGCTATATATATATATATATGTGGGCAAATTCCTGGGAGATTGTACCCGCGAATAACCTTAATAAAAAGAAAACCTTCTATTTAAAATATTGAGGCCCGTCATTTTTTATTTGGACACTTGCATATTGCTATAGTACCAAAACTATACGCCGAAAATTCCATTATGCATGAAAAAAAGAAAAAACGATTTTTAATTATATTAAAACGATACTAATACATGACAAGTTTAACGTTTGATTTAAAACAAAATAAATGTTAAATCTTAAAATTACCTAATTGAGACTCATGCATCTACGTGAAAATCTGTGCATATTTACGCAAACTTACGCAAACCTACGCAGACTTACGCAACACTTGATTTGTGTTAACACCCCCTTTAAGGCACCGCTGTCCAAACACTGACAAGCCGCATTTGCATATCTTCCGCTCTACATACTTTTTCAATCGCCGATAAACAATCCAAGCATCACGGCCCCACATCATGTCCTTCAAACCAAAGTTAATCTGCAAGCAAGAGCACTGTGTTGCGTTCAAAGTATGGTTCGGTACGTTAACTGTAATTACAATAAACTTAATAAGCGTTTTTATATTATGTAATGATTACTAATAGATATGTAAATATTACTAGCAAATTATAATCATGACTAACGCGTTTACTAACAATTATATAATCATTTTTAATTATGAGTAATTTCCTTAGAAACTATTACCACGCTATGTATAATTCTTAATAACATCCTTTGCAATCATTACATATTTACACCCTCCCTCAACTACTTTCGCTTTCTCTTCCCGACAGTAGATTCAACTAACTCCATCCTCCTCCATGGAATCAGCTACCATCGAGCCTTCTCAACCTCCTGCCGAGGTTACGGCAACTCTTACAGAACCACTTGTCGACTCAAAAAAACGGCCCCGCGAAGAACCCTCTGAATCACGCCCCGACTCGCAGTCGAAAACTGAACATTCAACCAACAACACCTCCCAACTACACACTCTAAATACCACTACTACAGGCTACTTTCAAAGAATCAAACCCCCTCCCGTCCAACCAACGGACCTAGCCATAATCCCCAAGGTACCTACAACTCACGCCGCCAACTTTGACGAAGTCAATAAACAACCGCTAGCCTTGCTCCTAAACACCGAACCATCCAGCAATACCAACACACTTCATCAACAATTGTACTTTACAGATGATCACCCCCAAAATAGAAGAGGCTTTAGATACTCCTACTGCCTCGCAAATCCTACAATGTTTAAAGCCCTCCAATATACATCAATTGAAGTCCCGCCGTACCAGGGTTCTGTCTCATACTTTGACCGATCCCCAGCCGTGGCAATCGACATGCCAAACGCTTTGCTCGTTTCTACTCCAAAAGGGTTTGTTTCAGCAAGAGCTGACCTCTGTATTAGAGAAGGCCACTGGTACTACGAGACAAAAATCGTAAGAGCCAATGACCCCTTTGGCTCTCACGTACGTCTGGGTTTGTCTCGCAGAGAAGCATCTCTAGAAGCTCCCGTCGGTTTCGACGCTTACGGCTATGGATTAAGAGACGCAACCGGCCAAACCGTCCATTTGTCACGGCCCGCCCAGTTCATGGACGAACCGTTTGGTTCCGGAGACGTGATTGGATTCCATGTATATCTGCCTCCAATACCACCTTCTGCTGCCGCCCTACTGTTCAGAGACAGAATACCCATCAAATACAAAGGCCAATTGTACTTTGAAAACCTCGAGTACCAACCAACAAAAGAAATGGAAGAACTCATCATTCCCCTCCCCGAAGAAGCCATGGGAACAAAAGCAAACAGCAAAAAAAAGCAAGCTGCTCCCCTCGTCGTTGAAAAACTCCCTGGCTCCTTCATCAAGGTTTACAAAAACGGCCAGTACATGGGAAAAGCATTCAGCGACCTCAATGCTTTCCTGCCCCCGAACTCAAAACAGCATCAAGTCAACCAGCGCAACTCTCCAACCGCTCCCTCCCCAGACGACGGCCTGCTCGGATACTTTCCAACAATCTCCGTCTTTCGTGGGGGAATGGCCCAGTTCAACTTTGGTCCTCATTTCTCTGCTTTACCACCAGACATTGCCCAGAACCTGCGATTCACCAGGTGCGCCGGGTACGGAAGCTCAGTGCCTGAAAATGTTGTGCCCGAACAATCCAAAAACCCAGCAAATGACTTTGTAATTAGACCTCTATGCGAAAGGTATCAAGAACAAATCGCTGAGGACGTTTTGCAAGACATTATCGATGAAGTTGATTTCGAGCTGCAAGATCTAGAAGACCAAGAACCCGACCAATCCTCCTCCAAACAGCAACGAACTGAATAATACTCACATACTAAAATGAAACTCTTTTGTATTCTTTTAAATTACCATGCCCGCACTGTTTACAAATATCTGAGCCCTGAAGCTCCATAAATGGCTCTAGGCATGCCTTGTGCAGCCGAGTTTGGCATCCATTCGTAGGACACACCGCCCCAAGCGTAAATATACCACTACACGCCACACAAATCGGTAACGATTCGCTGTACTTGTCAGCTATATACGTGCCCATCTCCGCCAGCGCCCGGTTCGAAAGCCCATACAATGGCTCACCACCGCTATGCCTAACCAGCCAACCCCCATCCACAAGACCATTCAACTTATCCACAACCTGTGTCCTGCTAAGCATATCACGGCCCTGGCTGTCCTTTGGGTACGCCGTAACTGTCGCGTCTTGTGCCGAAATATAAAACGTATTCTTATCTGAATTGGCTGGGTTGCTGAATATAAAATCCAAAATCCCCCGAACAAACATCAAATCCGTAGACGACAACTGTGTCGCTGCTGCCGTCGACGCCGACGACTGTAAATTAACAAGCGTATAAACAGGTGTCCCTGATTCCTGATCCCGAGTGGCCTTGATTTCAAAATCTAAATCAACAAGCGACGCGTTTACTGCTTTAATATACTCCTCCAGATCCTGCTCTTGCTGTTCCACCGCACCCAACCCATTGTTTTCATCTTTTTCAACCTCCTGTAACCGTGACAAAATACCCTCCGCTTCTAATTCTCCAAGTGAATGATGCATAAGAAAACATTGTACCAAGGCTTTTCGTATATTGGGGTTTATTATTGACATGTTGTTGGAAAAAGAATAAAATTTATATTTGTTCCTGGGACATGACTATTCATAAATACTCTTAATATATTTGCCATATTATTTGATAATTATTATTGACTACTTCTCTCCAAATGAATCAACCTCCTTCGTATCCAAGAACCCCTTCTTAACAAGCTCATTCACCGTCCAAGACCATGTATGCTCAACCTTTGCTGCATCAGACGCAGCAAAAAGTGCTGGCGCCTCATGTGGCCACGGCCTATAAAATTTACCATTATCCTTCTCAGGCGTAAGATCCTCCGACAACGAACAATACAAAGATGTGTATGAGCCCTGTTCACTCGTAATGCCGCCCAAAAATGTAGACAGCTTGAAAATACCAAGAACCAAGAACCCGAAATAAGGATTCTCCGTCCAATAGCGACCCAATGCTGTATCACCACAGACTCCGGGATGCACCGCAGAACTTAACAATGTCGTGGGATATAGCTTTCCCAGCGCTTTTGCCATGTGGATGTTAGCAGTCTTTGCCAACCCATATCGCATAAATCCCCAAAACATGACAGGGGCATAATCATAAACGCGCGTGTAATCAGTAGCCCCGTCCGAAATGAGATGTCCAATTGACGACAAGTTGACTATTCGCCCTGGGCTACCATGCTTCTTGCCAGCCAACAGCAGTAAAGGTAGCAACTTTAGAGTAAACAACGTTGGTGCAATATGATTAACCTGTAACTGAACATCATATCCGTCCTCAGTATACTCAACTGGAAGCGCCATAACACCCGCGTTATTAACCAACAAGTCTAGACCACTGGCCTCCTTGCGCTTGAATATTTCTGCCGCCTCCTCAGTCTGCTTCAAGCTGTTCAAGTCCAACCTGAGAAAGTCCAAATCTCCAAAAAAAACGTCATCCTGAGATATAACAGGGTCCTTCAACTTGCGCTCCTTGGCCTCTTCTAAAATCTTCTCCCTAGCAGCATTGGCCTTTTCTTCGTTTCTGCAAGCCAAGTAAACATACCAGCCATGGAGATAAAGATGTAAAGCCGTATAGTACCCCAGTCCAGAATTGGCTCCGGTAACAATCGCAACCTTGCGTGTCTTGGCCGGATTGTTGAAAGGAAGAGAAGTATTAGGATCGAAATTTGCCATATTATCAGTGAGAATGCTGAACCAGAAGGTGAACTCGAGAAAAAAAGGGTCCTATTCTTCAATTAAATACAATATTAACAACCCTTACCTCGCCGTATCCTCGGCTCGTTGTTTTCAGGTGCCCTTTTATCTCTCATAATTTGGCTTTTTCGTAAGAATTATAAATTGTCTCGATTGTCTCATATCATTTCGCTTGAATCGCCTGCTTTAGACGGCATTTCAAGCCAATAGCGGGCTTATCGAGAGCTTTGCAGAAAAAAGACAGAGAACTTGGATCATCTCGGTAAAACCTTTGTGCATTGTTCATTCCTCTCGGTGCTGTGTTAAAACAATGGCCAAGTACTCTTGAGTAGCCAATGCTGCAATTAAAAGTTTACCTTGTTCAGTCTACCGTGGCAGACACTGACTAGCTTTTTGAGAGAAATATCAGGGATTGATTCAAGTGAAAAGAAAAATTGTAATTTATCTGACATCCAGAGATTTATTCATACTGCAGATGGCCAAAGGCATGAAAAGTGAATTAAACAGTATTATTCCAGAAGGAACCATATATGACAAACTATTTGAATCGTGTCAACAGCTAGTAATGACAAGCAAAGTTCTACGCATGCCAATTGAAATAGAGAGTATATAGAATCCAAATTGGTACACAAACGATTGCTCGTTGATAGCTGTTATATCCATGCTTGTAATTTTTTTTAAACATGGCGCTATAATGCTAGAAATTTCTATTTGCATTCTTCTATATTGTACTTGTGTCAACAGACGACACGAGTGTACTTTTCAAGATGGGCATTGTAATTATTGCCAATGAGGACATTGTTAATAGCTCAATTACTAGAAGTTGAAAAAACAAATAATTGACCAATTTTTTTTACTAAGAGTAAGAATATTGCGTAGAAAAGGTTTTTAAAAACCACTGGTACGCTGACTGTAGCCACTACCTGGGCTCTTTCAAATGTTTCGGGCATCTCAAAGGTTGGTGAAATTTTAAAGACTCCGCCAGCTGTCAAGTTTGACCTTTTGGAAAAAGAGATCAAAAGAATGAGCCGTGCTAACCTAGTACATGAGTAGCGGAAAAATAATCAAGTTAGAACATCTATACTCAAGTTTATTTACAATGAAGAACGTCGGTAACTATTACAGGTGCCAAAGTGACTGCAAAAGAGCCCTAGCATTTATATATTCCTGAGAAATAAAACAGTGTTTACAAAAAACCTATCAGGTGTATTCCTTACTATACAAATTTTCCTTTATTCTCTTGTATTTACTAATGATATATACATGCAAAACATGAAAGGCATACATGGCATCATTTTTCAATAACCTAGTTCTCATCTAAAAGAGAGATTCAAGGGGCTTGTATCCCTCTTCCAAGTATTTCAGCTCCTCCTCGGATAGCTTAAATTTAACTGCAGCAACGACATCATGGATACGCTCCACCTTTGAAATACCTACAATTGGACAAGTTCCCTTGGCAATAGTCCAGGCAGTGGCCACAGTGGTCATGGCGACTCCGCGGTCCTTGGCAACCTTTTCAACACGGTCAATGATAGTTTTGTTGCCGGCATCATCGATTTTGATTACAGAAACATACTCATCAGTCTTTGAGCGATCTGAGGATACGCCGAAAGGACGACAGAGGATTCCACGTGCAACGGGGGACCACGGAATAAGACCAACACCAGTTTCTTTGCAATATGGAATCATTTCGCGCTCCTCTTCTCGGTACAGCAGGTTGTAGTAGTTTTCCATGGCAATGAATTTGGTCCAACCATTGACTTCTGCTGTATGCTGAAGTTGAATAAACTCATGAGCCTTCATACTAGAAGCGCCAATGTATCGGGTGAGGCCAGCCTTGACGACATCATGCAGAGATTCCATGATTTCAGCCTTGGACACGTCGTGGTCTATTCTGTGAATCAGCAAAACGTCAATGTAAGTTCCAAGTCTTTCAGTTGACTGCTTGACGCTTTCCAAAATGTTTTTGCGGGAAAGACCAAATTGGTTCAAGCACTCAACGGATTGTATATCATGACTATAATATGAAGTTTCCGGAGTGCCGGTGTAGAAGTGGACCTTGGAGATAATGACTAGTTTTTCACGCGGAATGTTGAATCGCTCAATAAACATTTTAATAAACTCTTCGGATCTTCCACCAGAGTAGAGGTTGGCAGTATCAAATGTTCGGATACCAGCATCGTAGGCAGCCTTCATAACGGTCATGACCTTTTCAACATCGTCTTCAACCCAATCGGCCCAGACTTTGGAGCCGTAAGACATGCATCCAAGAATGATTTTGGAGATTTTGAGTCCAGAGTTGCCTAATCGTTGAAATTCCATTGTTGCTGCTCGTTGGTATCGAATGAATTAATTTCACAAGAAGAAGAACGGGCAATGTCCCTTTTTTATGTTGAAAAATTGTAGAATGTAAAGCAACTAATGGACTTAGTTTTGCACCAGTGGAAAGACGCGGGAAGTTAAAGCCGCCAAACGCCTTTGGATATTTTGATACCGCTCAACGACTCCAAGCCTATGAGACACTTGGTTTCTGGGAGGTTTTGTGATTTTGAGTGTGCTCAAAGAATATCGAGATGCTTTCAGTTCACTGCTTCTATGAGATGCTGCCAGAAGACTCGAGCCTGAATTATTCAATCTTTTTCACATTTCTTAGCATCTGCAAATGCGACTGACCGCCACGGTGTCAAAGACTCCTTCTACTGCAATTCTCTCACCAGACCTGGAATTCTCCCGGACCAAACGTAATTTGGAGGCGGAAATATTTTTAAAGCCGTTGGTGGAGCGGATAGCGGACGGAAGGTTGGTGTTTAATATTAGGCGTAGGGTTTGTATCGCATTGAAGAAAAAAAATAGGTGTTGTTAATATGATTGCATATTGAAGACTCCAATTTTTATGAATCAAACTTGAGAATCATGCTGCAACCAGGCTTCATTAATAAAGTATTTGCAACTATTATTGAATTGTGGGAAACCAGATTGTAAGGAATTTGATAGTCTCAAATCTTGAATTTGAAATAATTCAGAAGAGAATCCACGAATTTATTTGACTGGATATTGTAGAAAATCGTTCATAACTACGTTTGATATATATTTAATTGTAGAAACTGTTATAATCAAAGTGAATGAATCTTTAGAGGCCTTGTAGAGTGACTCGCTCGAGCCAATTTATTGAGGGTATCAAAGGGCGGTCTCAGGATATATTATAAGTTGTTTAGTTCAATAGTTCATTTGAAAGTCAGAAGTAATTACAATGCAAATAGACTGCTTGTATTTTCTACATTTGTTTTAACAGTAGAAGGATCAGAGATAATCTAGTAAAAAGAAGAAGCAGCACGAACTAATCCCTTAACAGTAAAATCATTCTTCGTCATGTTTAATTCCTCAATATGTTGGGTCTCAAGCGTTTGACCCAATTTTTCATTCTGGTAACATGAAATTCATTAACACAGCCTGGTTGAATTTTCGTCTTGAAAATTCCCGGGCAGCTTCTTCAGCACAAGTTCTACAAGGTTATTCTTGCAAAAAATAAAATATTTTGGTCAAAGAAGTTTGCTTTCATGGGATATCTGCTCAATATTTCATTTTGAAGCGTTCTTTTTCTAGTTGGGTGATCAATTCTCCATCCAAAAATACTTTTACTCACACTCCAAACCCACTTAGACCATGCACAGGTTCAAGGCCTCAGCCTTTCGCCAACTGCCGCGAATATCTGGCAGGAGATTATTCACTGGAAACAGCAACAATAGCAGTAATATTGCAAAGCCTTATTATGTGACCACCCCCATTTTTTATGTGAATGCCGCTCCTCATATTGGCCATTTGCATTCCATGGTCCTAGCCGACATTATTAAACGGTGGCACGCATGGGCTATCCCCGAACAACCTACCTTTTTTACTACTGGCACCGATGAACACGGTCTAAAAGTACAGCGTGCATCTGAAGTCGCTGGCATTAAAACCCCACTGTTTGTTGATGCTGCTGCTGAAAAATTCAAGACCTTAGCCCGCGAAGCTGAAATCTCGGCTGACAGGTTTATTCGCACAACAGACAAGGACCACATTCTAGCATCCCAGGAAATGTGGCGACGTCTAGAAGCTAGCGGCTTTATATATAAGGGATCTCACAGCGGATGGTACTGTGTGAGTGATGAGACCTTTTATCCACAAACTCAAGTTGAAAAGTGCCCGAAAACTGGAGACATGATTGCATTGGAAACGGGCAAAGTTGTGGAATGGACGTCAGAGGAAAACTATTTTTTCGCCTTGTCTAAAGTACAGCCAAAGCTTTTGCAGTATCTGAGAGATCACCCAGAATTCGTAGTTCCTGAGGCTCGGTATCAGCAGATTCTGCGCGAGGTTGAAGCAGGGTTGGAAGACCTAAGTATATCTCGTCCTAAATCCAGGTGTTCTTGGGGAGTCCCTGTGCCTGGAGACGATTCCCAGATTATGTATGTCTGGCTCGATGCATTAGTCAATTATATTACCTCTACAGGATTCCCGGTACCACAGGAAAACTCTGCATGGCCTGCCGATGTTCAAGTTATTGGTAAGGACATTATTCGGTTTCATTCCATTTACTGGCCTGCATTTTTGTTGGCCATAGACCTTCCACCGCCTCGTCAAATAGTTGTTCATGCTCATTGGACTATGCAGGGCTCCAAAATGTCAAAATCTCTCGGCAATGTCGTAGACCCTATTGACACCATGAGGCTTTTTGGCGTTGATTCCGTAAAGTTTTTCCTTGCAAATGATTCCTACCTTGCCCGAGACTCGGATTATAGCAATGACCGTATCCATGCACGCCATAATACTGAGCTTGTCAACAAGTATGGTAACCTCGTCGTGAGAGTCTGTGGTAAGACCTTTAATATCCCGCGGGCAATTCAAAATCTATCAGAAGATTCCTGCAAATCTCCTTTGGCTAAGCAAACAAACGAACTAGTTGACAGAGTATCTGCTCAAATGCTCAAGTTTGCAACTGCTTCAGCATTAGCTGAGATTAGATCTTTGATTGCTGCAGCAAACACTTTTGTTCAAGAAACAGAACCTTGGACCTTGAAGTCCGATTTGAATAGTCAGGACGCTATTATTGCAGATGCCAGTGAGGCATCCCGCGTCGCATCCATATTGCTAATTCCCTTTGTGCCTCGCATTGCAAATGCCATGTTGGACCGTCTTGCAGTTAACCCTGCTAATCGAACAGTCGCACATGCACGTTACGGAGCCGATAGGTATTATGGTGCTGGTGCTAACCGAAAGGGCGATTATCCCATTTCAGCAATAGAGATAGAGTGAAATTCACAATGTATATATAAGAAACGTAAATATTAGAAGCTAAAAACTATCAGTCCTGATGACCAGAAATTGCCAATTTTGCGCGCTCAACATCCTCCTTGCCAACATTGTCATTGCGCTCGTATTGGGGAATACTTGGAGCATGTCCAATAGCCATACCTACGCGCACCAGAGTTTCTAAGGCCTCATTTGAATTGGCCACCAAATCTGAATCGAATTTGATTCGGCCAGGTTCAAACAAAACAACCAAAGTGGATCCTCCAAACTGAAAGTATCCAAGTTCATCTATACGCCTAACGTATTCACCTTCCTTGGCAGTAATTACAGTGCTGCCCACCATCATAGCGCCTACACATACAATCATGACAAGACCAAACTCATCCGATTCAACAGGTACCAATACTCTAACGTTCTCACCATAAACGTCAAGAGTCGAACGAATGGCCATTGGGTTGACCGTATAATACTCGCCTTCAATAGTAACGGGTTTTCCTATAACTCCAGATACAGGCATATGAAACCGATGGTAATCTTGTGGTGCCAGGCGAAATATTGCCAACGATCCATTAATAAATCGATCAGCATACTGTGGATAAGCATTGCCAAAAAGTCTGCTAATTGAAAAGTCCCGACCCTTGATCCAAATTTCTGTAGCCTTAGAAATGGTAGGAAAGAATGTTGATCGGCTATCTGCCGCTGCAACAACAATACGCTCTTCTTCAGGGGACTCAAGAGGTCTAGCAGATGCTTTCAATTTCCTGTAAAAGAATTGATTAAAAGTTTTAAAACTCTCAATAGGATCAAGAACTTCCTCCATGTCAAGTTGATGAAACTTAATAAAGGCAGGAATAGACCCCGCAGAAGCTGGATCGTCATATTTCTTACCTTGCTTTATGCTTAAACTCTTAAGCATGCTGCGAGCTCGGCGTGATTCCATGTTTTTAGAACTTCGAATACCTTTGTAAAGCATTCGAATTCCTAGACGGACATACATGTTCATCTTTTCTTCTTGAATGTGACCAGTGAGTCGATCCTGCACCAGAATATTGGCGGAATCAGCACCAAGTGAATAATTGCCATAAGTCACCTTGGATACAACCTTACTATACCAACGCTTTCTAGCTTGATTGGAAGACACAAATTTATCCAACACGAGACGGCCATTTCCTGCCCAGTCCTGACTTGAACATGTAGCCAAGTGCGTCACAATATCCAGTTCTGCTCGCTTATCCATACGTGGTTGATTGCACAAAGGACACGCAGTTAGTTGAAGAACGCGTTCAGGAACTGGCTTATTGTCGTCCAGCCCCGAAATGTACTCGCTAGACTTATCACTTTGGTCTAGTTGAAGACTTGACTGAGATTCAGCCGACTGGCCAGCAGTTCCTGGCTTTCTCTGTTGATTTATAGTGTCTCTCAGTACTTGGTCTTCCAAACAAACAACTAGCTCATCAATCGTAAGTTCATCGTCTTCCACATTTTTATTGTATCGCAAAAAATATGAAAGAACAGTTTTGTCCGATAAGGTAGATCCAACAGCTTCAAGAAGTTCGGAAATTTCAAAAAAATTCATTGTGCAGGACTTGTCTGTGTCAAAAATGCTTATCAAGCCGCGCCAGAAATGTTGTCGCAGCGCTGCATAGGGCAAGAATCTGCACCTGATGTAGAGCTTGGGGCTATGCCTTTTCTCGTATTTGGAATCACTAAGTATGAGGGGTAACTCGTAGGGAATCATTTTATCGTCGTCATATTGATCTTTAGAACCCGTTGATTTTGAAACTCTATCCCCCTTCTGCCGAGAGAAACGCGCTTTACAGTCCTCATCTGCAGATTCTGCTTCAGAAACAGGGATGCTTGGAGTTTTATACCCTAGAGCTTCTAGATTGTATAGCATAGTCTTGGGGTTGGGAGCAGGGGCCGACTGTAGCACATGGCTGATCTCAAAATCGACACTGGCAACATCGTCGTTAAGTGTAAATTTATCTTTATCCATGACCGTGAAATTAATAGAGTAATGCTTCTCATGTTCTAAGACAGGAAACATGAGTTTTTCGTTAAATTGTGGATTTAAAGTATGCCTGATATGAGGAGTGCGGAAGGTCTTTTTACCAAATGACACAACAACAAATGGATCCATATCAAACCCTGTTCGTGTCATATTAGACATCGGAGGCAAGTCTGTAGCGTTCAAAATCTCCATATGGATGAGTCCTGCCACTTGACTTCTGGAATTAAACTCATAATAACCCCGTGGGACTTTTCCGCTTCGCTTTTTTGAGCGAATTTTTGTAGGAATCGTAAGTAGCTTGTCCGAGGAGTTTGAGCTCTGTAGCTTTATTCCAGCTTGGGGCTGTTCTATGTCACTTGGATTATTATCAGACATGAAGGCATCCTCTTCGCCACTTATTTCTGAAACGTCAGTGAAGCTTAAGTTGGATTGCTGGACTCCGCGAACAATTTCGTCATAGTCATTAGAACCTATGGCATCAGAGTCTTCAAAGTCATCTCCAATAGACGAATCATCAGAGTTATTTGATGTTGAATTCCGATTGTGATAATTGAGAAAGGCTTCCCAATTTTCACGGATATTAACCTCATGATGGCCTAAAAGTCTAAACTCAACTTGGAGTGAGGAAGCAAGTGAACCCGAGTCAGACCCCTCGTCTTTCTTAGGGCTTTCCAGAATATAAGTTTTAATAACATTAGTGAATTTGTCTTCGTCGAAGATATTGTTTAAATTAATATAAACCTCGCCAATATAGTCCTGAATTGTTAAATTTTAGCCGCAATAAGTGAAAGACCAACCTACCTTGCGAAACCGTTCCTTACTCCACACTACGACAGCGATGCGGGGATTACGAGTCCATCCATTCAGTGGAATTGAAAACTGGTCACTCCTCCATTCCGGGGAATTAGACTTGATAGACTGAGTTGAAAACCGGAACTTGTTGGCATGAATAACGGCATACTGAACATTACCAGTTAGTACGAAACCGAAGCAAATCAGGTACTTACGGCATTGCAGTTTTTCTTACGTGAAGCGTCCAAATTTTCAGCCTATATTGAATGTTAGGAGATTAGATGTATTCAAATTTTACTATCTGACCTTAAGTATGGAGCATTCTAGCACCAAATTTGCGGAGTAAAATGGAAGGATATGTGCTTTGTCCTGAGGACCGGTCTGGGGTCTGTGGCGACGGCGAGGAAGAAGGCGCATAATAGATGCGATAAGAGATAACTGGGGCTAATTGGTAGTAGGGAGAGAGAAAAAAGGAGAGAAAAAAACTCGGGACAAAAAATTTGAGTCCATTAAATGTGAAATTCTACTGCAGCTTTCAGGGGACACGCAGGTGCATAAACCATGGAAGAAGATTAAAGGGACGAGTCCTTAGAAAATAGCGAAAATATAAAATTCTGGTATGTAATTCCTCTGCAAGTGCTTTTCGAAGCCGGTTTATGGCTACCAATAATTGCTCCTTCCAGCTACATGGCGGTTACTAGCAATTCCATATTTTTGGGGCCCAACGGGAACCTGCACATATTCCTTGCAAATATGGAACACCAAAACGGCAACAAGAATGTCCGTCACCAAGCGTAAGAGACTATTTACAGATAAAAGACATTTCATGTAAATGGAGAGAAGACATTACTGTTCGTTTTTTTTATGACGTACAGGTGCTCTTTCATCCGAAACTTGTCTCATTTAAGTTTTTGAAATTAACATAATTGCGCTACTGAATCTTCAAGAATGGAACCATAGAGATAGCTCCTTCGGGATTCATCTTATTATATACAAAAAGCCCCTGTAACTGCGCAGTACTTACCGGGCATCCAAGCTTCATAACCTCCTGTAGAAACCTTTCACACTCCTCCTGTTTACCCTCGTAAAAGCGTAAAAACATTTGACGCACTTGGTACTCGGTCGCATTATCAATACACTGCTTGAAGTCCACGCGTCCGGGTCGAATCAATGCGGGATCTAGCTTCTCAGGGTGGTTGGTCGTCATGAAAATTAAACGTTCGTCTGCTGAAGCCACTCCATCAAGAGCATTTAAGAGACCAGAAAATGTGACACCAGACACATATCCCTGATCTTCAACTTGTTTTCTCTCATTAAACGCTGCATCAATGTCTTCCAAAAGTAAAATACTCCGCTCTGGTACGTGATTCATTAAGTGATTAAGTCTGTCGTCTGTGAGAGTCTGTTCTGAAAGATTGAGAATACAAATGTTATAGTCCAACTCGCCCGCAAGAGCCTGAATGACGCTGGACTTGCCGCTACCAGGAGGACCGTAAAGAAGGTATCCGCGGCGATACGGGATACCTCGATCGTAATACCACTTGCTAGAATTTAGAAAATCACGAATGTCCCCAGTAAGCATTTCTTTCAGTCCACTGTCCAAAATAACAGAATCCAGCTCACGCCGACGACGCGGCTGGCCGAAAGTTCTCCACTCGGGACCGTAAGATGTGAAAATCACAGTCTTTCCTTCCTGTTGTTTCAAGGCTTTCTGTTGTGCTTCCGCCAGAAGCTGAGGAAATAAATGCCTATCACGGTACAAAGTGGTGAGTGTGATAGTTTCAAATGGAGTACCTGAAGTCAGGTCCATTAGCCTTCCTGATCGCTCTCTGTTGACAAGCATAAATGCCCCTTTGTACCGAATCAAATGCTTTCCTGGTCCAGGCACAAGATTAAAAGTAGTAGTAATGCTGCCATTATCATGCTGCTTAAAGGATGTCTGCATACTAAGATGCCGACTACTTCTCCTGGGATAATTAGCCATCCAGTCTAGGAACCAGATGTAAGACTTATCTTTAGAAGCAATTTCTAAATCAACCAACATTTGATGATACACAAAGGAACTTCCACGCATCAATGCTTGCCGTAATATAGCCAGACCTGCTCCTAAACCCATGAGACCAAAACCCGCTGCAAAGTATGGGTTTGAATCCATCACACTGGCCAAAAAACTGTCATTATTTTGCCCTCTAACGGCATTAGTTAGTTGTTGGCTGAATGTGGTTTTGCTGGCCTCTGTCTGAGGGTGTGACACAGGGAATGACGGTTCTAAGGCTACTTGTACAACCTCATCTGACAACTCTGGCAGCTTTTCTTCCTGAGCACTGCTCTTCGATGGACTTGATAGCCATCCCATACTTCAAAATCTGAGGAACTGGAGGAGTAAAGAGCTTCCGCATATTTTTTTCCCGCAGCGTAACATAGTCACATGACATAGCTGGCATTGTGATCATGTCTTTTAAATAAACCTTCGCTGCTTTCTCTCTGTGCCCAAACTTCATTTCTTATAGCGTTCAACCTTTTTTCTTATTCTGTTGCTGCTGTATATTTAATAGCCGTATCGAACTCGTTGGAATTAGCTGGAATCAACTCTAGGGCTGTTCTGCCTGGCTCTTTTTTTAGTTGCAATTTAACGGTTAGTATTCATTAGCACCAACAGGCATACACTCTCGAATATCGACTCTTATATTGCTTTCTTACATTATCGCCCTTCATTATGCTTTCAGAACCATCTATGGCTCATAAGCAAGAGTACATACTTCAGTCGGCAGGCAGGTCTACTCCTCGAATTATTGAGGATATCTTGAGATTCTACCCCGGAACTAGACAATTTGCATTCAATCCACTTTCTACAGCCAAGAGTCCCATTGTTCGCCCTCATTTTAATGCTGTTACCGTGAAGTCCCATCACCTGGTACACTATGAATCAACACCCTTGGGCTCACGCCTCTATACATTGCTATTTGATCAGAACACTTGCTGTCATCTTTACGTCAGTTTAGAAGATGGAATTCCGCTCGCCCCTGGAGAAATGCATGATTTTCATTTACTCGAATACAATACACCTTTGGAAACTGAATCAAATGTTGAGATTTATGATTATAAGTGCTCTGTGACCGCTGCAAAACTTCAGCTGATTTTCCGAGGCCAAGATTTTGATACCGAAGACCTTTCTGACTTCGAACCTGATGCTATACAGCTAAGGTATCACAGATACAAAGAACAATATCCCGAAGAATACGCCAATTACAAGAAAGGAAAACCTGACGAAATACCACACTCCACTGCTTGCTTGGGAACTCTTTTCAAAATCATAGACAAGCCGCTGAACACCCCTGGCATTGCCACAATTCACGCTAGCAACGCCACTCTGAATCTTCGCGTCAATCCCGAAATCCTTCTTAAATTACATTTCCAAATCGACGAAGCAGATGAGACCTGGATTCCTCCGGAGGTATTTGAACCGGTGACCGAGACCAACGTGGAGATTCAAGATTCTCTCATTCGTAAACAGCACGAAACTGCATTTCATTTAAGCCGTCTTCATGCCAATCAGGCCCCCTTTTCATTCGAACAAATGGTTCCAGCTTTGTGTCAAATGCTGAAGGCAGACTCATATCCACGCGCAAATATGAAGAGGGGTACAAGTATGTCTTCAACCCAATATGGTGCTTTCGTTGCTCTTGGTGCTGTTGAAGACTTTTCGGATTCCCTCATCAAGGCTCGTTACGAGATGCAATGTCAACAGGATCCTATCAATACTCCATACTACTTTGAGGCTCTTAAGACTATTGCGCAACTCCGGGCCAGCGAGGAGTTGGAGGTGAAAGTTATGGAACTCATGTCTCTAGGAGTTATTGCTGTTTCAGACTTGAACGAAGCATATCAAAAATTTAATTTAACCCCGGGGACTTCTGTTGACGAAGATTTCTTGATCGCTACTTACGAGCAATCTGTCAAGGACCAACCTGCGTCTAGCCAGAAGATCAAGGATGCTTTAAAAATAATCTCTGATAACCTTGGAAGTGCAAAGATTGAAAACTTCATTCAAACACATACTATGAGCCTTACTGATGCATACAACAAATTGGGCATTGCACCAAGTATCAACAGCGATGAATTCATCCACCTAGCGTATGAAACAAAGCTACAAGAATGCAAACCAGCTGATGAAATTGTGCTAAATAATGCTTTGCTTTCTGTTGCAAAATCTAGGTCCAGTGATCTCCTACTTGCTCGCTATGAAGCTGCTACTGTCAAAACAACTCCTTCTATGCCACTTGAGGAGGCTTACGTTCTTTTGGATGCCAATAGGAACACAGCATCTGATACTCTCATTGCAATCTTTAAAGTGCGTGCGAAGGATACACCTGATGATATTATTGTTCTGAGGCAAGCTTTGAGAGAAATTGGCAAAGATTTAAAAAGCAAGAAGATAGAAACATTTTTGAGTGGGAAGCCTGGATCCGATCTTGCGCAGAACAAGGAAATGCCAGTGGGATTAGAAAACATTGGCAATACATGCTATCTGAATTCTTTGTTGCAGTACTATTTTACAATAACCCCACTGAGGGATTCGGTAATCTCATTTGCAGAGAAAAAAGAAAAAGATTTGATTGATTTGTCTGAGGAAGAAACACGGGAAAAGAGAGTAGGCGGAAGGGCGGTAACTAAAGCTGAAGTCCAACGCTCTCAAGAGTTTGTAAATAATCTTGCCGAGCTGTTTCAAGAGTTGATTAATACCCCAAAATCAGCAATTGCTCCAAAAAAGGATCTTGCATATCTCGCTTTAGTTCCTTCCTGGGAAGATAGTGCTGAACCTTCTCAAGCAGCGAATAACAATATGATTGATGAAAAGCTGCTTAATAAAAATTCCAAAAGCCTTGTTGTTTCAGACACTATTGACGAAAACTCTTCATCAGACTCACTGGATGCCTCTGTAGATGAGCAGGATACACCTGACTCCGAGAATTTCCCTGAAGACGTGGAAATGAGTGATCCGCCTGTAAGCAACAAGCGGAAAGCGAGTGAATCTGGGACTGATTTGCTGGCAACTGCGACAGCTCCACCTCCACTTCCTCCTCGGTATCAATCTAATAGCAAAAAAAATGAACCGATTGTTACTGTGAGCCAGGTGAAAGAGGAGACTACGGGATCAGGCGAGTCTAAAACAGAAGAAAGAATTCGCAAAATTGACATGACGTTGTTTGGGCGACAACAAGATGTGACTGAGTGTATTGAGAATGTACTTTTTCAGGTTGAGGCTGCATTCAAACCAACTGGAATTGACGAAGACGGCGAGCAAATTGATATTATCAAGGATCTTTTTTACGGTAAAACGAAGCAGATTTTAGAGTCGGAAAAGGATGGAAGCAATCACCGGGAAAAGACAGAACGGTTTTCTAGCTTATTGGTTGACGTTGCTGAAGGCCCCCGCGACCTCTATGATGCACTCGATTCCTATTTTGGCGAAGACATCATGAAGCTCGAGGATGGTGAGACCAGGCGCACGGTTACAATTGCGCAGTTACCTCCAGTATTGCAGGTTCAAATTCAGCGGGTCCAATTTGATCGTGTTTTGAACAGGCCCTTTAAGTCGAATGCATTATTAAAATTTGACGAAACTATTTACATGGACCGCTACTTGGACTCAGATGACCCTGAGTTAAAAAGGAAGCGGAGGGAAGTATCTGATTGGCGAATTGAGTTAGCAAAGTTGAAAAAGCGGTTAACCGAATTGAACAGTCGTGTGGTAAGAAGCTAATGAAAGGATGCCTTGAATGGAACTAACTTTGATTTAGAGCAATGGCCTTACTATCAAGGACACCCTTAAGAGCTCTGCCGACTGGCTCAGTGATCAGCAAAAACGGCCAGATCCTCAGACTGAAATTAGCCAGGAGACCATCGACTTCTTGAATTTACACGTTTCCCAGTTGTCAGCTAAAATCGATAGTATGTTGCAAAATTTTCATTCAAAACCTAATTTATGCCTAACTTTGAGTCCAGGTATTCGGGGAAGGATTAGTTCTCTGGAAGACAAGATTGAAAATCAGTTCTCAGACATGCGAAAAGTTGGTTATAGGCTTCATTCGGTATTTATTCATCGTGGTATGTTGCTAAAGTGGAATTTTTTTGAGATACTATATTAACAAACACTTAACTAGGTCAAGCAACATTTGGACATTACTGGATTTACATTCGGGACTTCAAAGGAAAAGTGTACCGCATGTACAATGACCAGACTATTACTGAAGTTTCAGAAAGCGAAGTATTTCAAGATTCCGAAGAAAGTACCGCAACTCCATACTTTCTCGTGTTTATTCGGGAAGATCTCACGAATCAACTTGTAGACTCAGTTGTAAGAGACTTTCAGGATGATGACGAGACTGAGAATAGTTCTTCATCCCTTTCCAGTTCTTCGTCCCTGAGTGTGGACGGATCTACACGACCAAATACTTCGCAGGCATCCACTTGTGTGGTCTCATCTGATCCTTTTTCAGAACCCCTCCCTATTGTGACAACAACCCCTTCCAGCAACAAGGGAGGAGGCTCTGAAATGCTGAATTCTACAGGGACCATCGCACCCAAAACATCATACGCGGCAATCGCTGCAGCTGCAGCAGAAGTTGCCAACAAAAAGGCTAAGGGTAAAAGTTAAATTTTGCCAGAAAAAGCCATGTTCTTAGCAATTTATGAAGAATTTCGATTTTTTTTCATTTTTTTATGTTTTAATCTGTCATATTACAGAATAGAGTCTAATTTAGAGTATACACTCAAGCTAGAAGAGAAATGTTAGTAAAATGTAAAGATATTTTCAGAAAAACTTACACAGCAGGAATGATTTCCAGTTGAAGTTCTTTATCCGTATGTTTGCTCAGTTCATCCGCAATTTCGGTTGAGAGATTTGCACCAGCGCCACCAAGGCCGCCACCTGATCTCGCAATGAAAGGCCACTCTGAAAAGTCGCTTATCAGCTCATCCGCCCTACCAAAGGCTTGATCGCGAGCATCGTAAGATAGGTTTGTGAGCACATTTTCAAGTACATTGGCAGCATATGCAGCCGCTACAACAGCCACTGAGCGCAGGTATCTAAACGGAACGTTTTCTGGTAACAGCGGCGTATTGGGCAAAACAATCGTTCGAGCGGTAAGTAACGTAATAACACGCCTCTTAATTTCGTCTTTCGTAGCAGTGTCAGCGACGGGATGAGTGGCCATGTCAAACAGGAAAAAGTTGCGCTTTTCAGTTCGCAAAATTCCTTTATCGACAAGACCCTTGGCTAGTCTTTCACGGACTTGCTTCAATTGATATGAAATCTTGGTCAAGTTCCAAGTTTCACCACTAAGGTAGTCAATCCAGGTGGCAACACTAAGAGGTTCGCTGGTTTTCATGATCTTAATAGTTTCGTCAAGTAAGGCTTCACCAGTAATTTTATCGTTGATAACCTCGATATATCTGTCGCACAATGGGAAACGACGACGGCTGGGATCGTTTACCATGGCAATCTTTCCTCGAAGAGCTAGCTCCATAATAATACCTCCCCGCAAAGCGTACGAAATATTGTCGTTCCAAAATGATAAGTATCCCTAATCTGTTAGCCATGAAATTTTGAAAGCGAAAACCTTAAATTAAAATACCAACCTGCTTATCTTTGATACCCATGAGAAGGACTTCCTCCATTAAAGTCAATCTGGGCTGCTTGAGATCTTCTTCTGTATTGTTGATGTCATCAGGGTCATAGGCAACTCGACGGCCATCTTCGTAGCCTCCGTTGCGCGTGGCATTTGAGTTGGAGGATTCCCCATTATGAGATAGAGACTCATTACCATCATTAGAACTGCTATTGGTACCACCACCTGCGACTCTTCTTCGTTGCAATCCCGAAGACATGTTTGTGTAAACTGATGAAATGAAGATGACGGGATCGAGAAGTTTTTTAGTGTGACTTTGAGGTGGGCACTAGGTCGAATTGCACTATTTGAAAAAGGGGATGCTATTTAACGCCTCTACAAAATATTCAAAATAGAAGCTGGTTCTGGAGATTTTAACAGAGCGCGAAATTTCGGAACTTCTGTACACCTCTGCAATGGGAGTGAATATGGTTGAGGTCAACTAAGCTGCGCAAGCTTCAAAACCAAACTAGGAGTAGCCAGGCTATTTCAGAAAAGTAACACTAAGGCACTTATGGAAGCAAAAGTAAATAGAACTTAGCGGCTGCAGATTTTCGCAAGCAACTTGTAAATTTCGTTAGAGAATTCTGGTCAATAAGTGTGAACGACGAGGGTGCTCTAGAAGTCTTCAATTAGTTGCAGGAAGAAGGACAAGTCACAAAACGCAGCAACCACCTCAAAACTTAAATTTTCTAAAATTTCTTCCCAACCACCAAATGGAAACTTGTAATCATACTCAAAACATATTTTATTGAAATTTCAGCTAAGTACTATTTCGTATTCCAACTGCCAGGGATAATTGGCGGTGCTTCTCCAAACCCATCAGTATTTAGCGTAAGGCCACTTAGGAAGTCTTCTCGCTTTGTCCAAACAAGTTCTCTGTCAACCCATTTTATGAGTTCTGGACCGGGCGGAGGTAGAGGTTCACTGACCTTGGTGATAAGATATGCCGTGCTCGCTTCAGCAATCCCATAAACCAAGACTCCGATAAATGGAATTCTCATGATCCAATAGAACCCACAGCCAAATCCAAACATGATTCCTTCGCGAGCTTTGAACCATTGGTCCCTGTCCGCGGAAGTGAAAGGGACTCGCGAAAAGTAAGGTGCAAGGAATCCCCGGACAAGGCTACGACCACCCCAGAATGTTGATAAAAACATGATCATGTATTTTCTTCTAACAGCCAAGCCAACCGCAAAGATTCCAAGGGCAGTAGGGGTGCCCACCACCTTGTTAAAACTGTAGAATGAAACCGCCGGCATAATGACAGGACCTATAAGAGGTAGCCCAGATAACAAGTAAATTCCAAGTGAGAAGGCAGATTGTTTAAAATAACGTTGAAGGAAAGTTATAAACAGCTTGTTATTCGCACAGCTGGCTTTGATTTGGGCAAACCAGCTCTTATTTGGAACAGGCTTTGAAGCCTGTTGTTTCGTGAATGTGCCTTCTGACATTGTTTTCAGATCAGCCCCATGGTATTGCAGTAGATTCCGGTGATATTCCCTAGTGGATTCCGGATGTTTTTGCTTGTAGACCCCGTCAACGAACTGTAGAGAGACCAAAAACATTTCATCCATGTCCGGCTGGAAAAACCGAATGGCAGAGACGAGAAAGAGTCCTATATTCAAAACATTGTCTTCAATGAACTCAAGGGCATCGACAATGCCACGCAGGGTTTGGATTGTATTCTCAGATGCGATGAGCATCATGCACCACACGAAGAAGCGAAGAATACATATTGGTAGCCACAGGACACCTTGAATGGCTATAGAAATGACTACTGCGCGTATTGCCCGCTTGTAATAACCGCTCTTTGCCAAGTAAGGGTTTCGCAATGCTCTGATGGCGCCCAGAAAAGTCAGCTGAAGGCCACGCAGAACAGCCAGGGCAGAAAAGCCAGCTGGTGGTCGCGAGATGTAAACTGGAGAAGATGGCATAGCAAAGCCAATTGTTTTCCCAATTATTTAAGTGAGTGGAGAAAAGAGAAAAGCAGAGAAGATAGAAGAGTGTCTTGAATTCTAAAAATGCTTGCTTTAGCAATGGCAAAGTTTGTCTTGCATTTTAAAACCCTATCTTTCTTCAATCCTAAGCTTCGTGCGAAAGACTTTTTAATAGTTTAGGCACAACCACTTTTTCGTTAATTCTAAAACAGATTTAGCGCAGTGCCCATAGTTTTTAACATTTGAAGTTCTTAATCCAAGCTTTGGCACTGGATACAAAGTTGCACGTTTCTCAATTGTATTATTTATTTCAAGTCATCAGTTCACTTCATTCATTTTCATCTGGTACATATGCTTGCATGGCTGTCAAACAAAATATTGAAGTATTATAGCTTGAGTAATGTCTTGTAATATACTTGGATAACCTGAAAGAATTATGTACCGAATTTCAAATATAACCACTGTAGTAAAATAGTTGGCGACTCAATATTTGAGAAAAGTGCCAACCTTTTCATAATCATGAAACTATTTTGCAACTGTATTAAGGAAGAAGACATCTCTTAACGTTTATTCTATGATCATGATCAGGGCGTTTTTCTGCCATTTATTAACACGGACCCTTGAAAGATATCATTGCATGCCAATATAAACAATTTCCCTAATCAGCGGGATAATTCTCATGGAACGGCGACCTCTTTAAGTAAGGCTCTGAATTACAACGTTCTCAACTAAGGGCAATACTTCCTCAAGAAAATGAAGAGATATGTTGCAGTTGGGTGACATGCCTCCTTTAATACACTTTCAAGGTGCGGTTCTTACTTTCAAGGTCGATATTAAGGTCCTTTCACAGCTTTTGTTCAGCAAAAAGCTGACAGAGTTTGGTGGACAAACATTTAGGTCACGAAAATAGTAACTTGCGCTCAGCTGGATTAAACCGCAGTCTGTGCTCCATTATTTATTAGAACATGAAGCCTAAAAAATAGCAATATCCAATATTTCTTGAACTTTTTCATAAAGCTTCATCCTGGTTATAATATCATCATGGCAGTCTAGTCCTATCACCTACGCTCATGAATGTTTCTCAAGTTACCCTACTTTACAATTTTATCACTTTACTATTTTGTTCAACCTCCAGAAACAAGTTTCTTGTTCACATAACAGCTAAAATAATGCCTACAGCTGTATCTGAAGTCGGGACCGTTCCCTCTACCGAAGGGACCGGTGAGGCAAACAAACAGACTCAATTGGTACCCCCTGCTGTTGCCTTGTTGGCTGAGTTGGGGGAGTCGTCACGAAACTTACCCAACGCGTCATCGAACCTTGGAACTATACAACTTGGATTAAATGAAATCAGCAAGAGAGCTTATGAGCTTAGAAAAGAACTTCCTGTTGATAATAACACAAAAGCGTAAGCACGATGTTCTACTTTTTGCCCTTAGCTAACGTGACCTCTAGACACTATTTGCTTGCTAGCAGTGGAATAAATGCAGAAAACATTCAATCGGAGCTGCAATCAATCAAGTTTTATCAGAATCAGGAACCAACCGAGTTTTCAACTTTTGAGTCAGAGGCTGTTGAAGTAAGTTCACTATTTTATGCCTTCAAATTAAATTTTCTAACAGACCTAGAAATATTTGCGAGGAAAGAAGGAGGAAAGCATTCTTTCAACGCTTGAGGACTCGACCTACGCTGCTGCGCTAGATTTCGATAACCAAATAGTGAAAAATGTTACTTCCGACTGGCGTACCCGAAAGGATGAGATATGTCGCTTGTTTGGACTTGTAAAGAACCAGAATGCTGATAATAACTCAGGTCGACAGGCCCTTGTTGCACCAAGCTGGAACAAAAATTCTTTGGGACGAGCTGTTTTAGGACCTATCTCAGGGTCTGGTGATTTCACCGATGTTGAAACTGTTCAATCAATTCCCGGCCAAGTTGTTGCGCCTACCATCTCATCACAGTCATACCAAGGCGGCATGTATGCATATACGGACATAGTGCGAGAATTAAACTACGCAAGGCAAGCAGGCTCAATCTATCCGTTGAGCCAAAGGTTTCACGAAGTTTCTCAAACAATTGGATCAGATATAAAATCGCAGCAGATGCAGGATATTTGGAAGATTATCACAGAAATCACTGGAGAAAACTCCGGCGAGCGCAAATATGCACAGGCTTATCTGAAATCCTCTGCTAACTCTCGGGAGGCTATTGAATTACGAAGGCGGATAGTCGAAGGTGGTAGACGATATTTGGAAAAACAATTTTTCGAACGTATAGAAGCTGATATCGCTCAGCAGCCTATGAGCACTCTTGCAGACGGTGTACCTTCAGTTTTCAACAAAATCCAAGCAGCTGTCAATCTAAGATACTACGATGCCGGACGGTGGATACATGGTGGGCTGGAGATCATTAATAATGTCCCTATCTGGGCACTTATTTATCATATGATTCGTTCAGGATGTTTACAAGAGGCGTTGGACTTCACAGTGTCTTCTCGGGATGCATTCCAAAAGTTGGGCACTTCGTTTCCCATTTACTTTAGGGCCTTTGTTGACTCTCCACATCGAGTTTTACCTGCGAACCTATTAGAGAATATTCGAAAAGAATTTAACGAGCAAGTGAGGTTTTTTGATGAAGAGACTTCTGATCCATATAAGTTTGCGCTTTATAAAATCATTGGGCGATGTGAAGTTAGCAAAAAATCGTTTCCCTTCGTTATCAACACTACTGAAGACTGGCTTTGGGCACACTTGTCGTTGATTCACGAGGACACTGATGCAAATTCGATTCATGAAAAGTATACGCTGCAAAATCTACAGCTCACGGTGACAAACTTTGGCGCCAAATACTTTAACCCAGACCGCAAAGCCCCAGCTCTTTACTGCCAAGTCCTTATAATGTGTGGGTTGTTTGAAAAAGCAGTACATTATGTGTATTCATTCTCACAGATTGATGCTGTTCATTTTGGGATTGCGTTGACATATTATGGTCTACTTCGACCAATTACAAATGTTTCGCAGCTACAGTCTGAACTGCTTTATATGAATAAATTTGAGCAGAGCGAACTGAACTTTGCACGAATGATGGGCTTTTACACACGGGATTTCCGACGATCGGACCCAGTGGACGCGGTAGAATATTTAGTATTGATTTGCTTAAACAAGGACTTGAAGGAGGGCAAAGAACATCTCAAGATTTGTCAGGAAGCGCTCAAAGAGCTCGTCTTTGAAACACGAGAATTCTCAAAGTTATTAGGTGATATTCGTCAAGATGGGTCGCGCAACCCAGGGGCTATTGAAAGAAAAACGGACTTGATTGAGTTGCATGATATTGACCTCTACTTGCGTGTGATCACACAACAGGCTGCTCTCAAGGCCGAGGAAGATGGTCGCATTGCAGACGCTGTACTATTGTATCAGCTTTCTGAGGATTGCGATACCGTAGTTAGTATCATAAACAAGTCACTGGGAGAAATGCTGAGTGTGACGCCGCTGGGCCAAGGAATCACTGCCTCTTCTGGAGGAATGCCATTGGTTATTTCGTCTTCAGATGACCCCGCCCAACTTGCACTGAACGTCATGGAAGTGTACAATACCAACTCGCGGTTACTGAAGAAAGTGAATCCCGCCAACCGCAAGACATGTATGACGTTGCTCAAAATTGTAAGTGCCCGAGACAGCTTTGCTCGGGGAGACGTTTACCAGTGTCTTCGTGACGTGAATGAAACTCAAATCTTGATGTTGGATCCAAATGCGGATGTAGGAATGGTGAGAAGCAGAGCGCAGCAATCACAAGCACTACAATTGCCAGTTGCAAGAAATGTGGCATCATTATTAGTGATGGTTATGCGATGCTGTGGTGAAGGAGTTGAGCAACTGAATAGCTCGTACTATCACAACGAGAGCCGTCAAACAGTAAGTTATATTGGTGGGCTTTATTAGTCTATTGCTGATATATGGGAAGCTAACTTAAAATGTAGAAAATACTAGAGATGCAGGGAATATCAAGAAACTGCATGACATTTGCGGGCATGATTCAATATCGCATGCCACGAGAGTAAGTTGACAAAACAAAGCGACATTATTTTTAAAAATGCGAGACTAACCAACAATTTTTATTATTTTTTATTTAGAGTGTTTGTTGAATTAACTAACTTGGAGATTCGCCTGTAGAGAGTTTACCTGGATTTGCCATATAGTATAAAGTAATGATTGCATTTTTTGTATTTTTCTAGTCACTGGGATTCAAAAGAAGTGTCAAAAAAATAATATTTATAGACGAGAGTTTTGTGTGGTGAACTTGTCGGCCCAATATTGTCTAAAAGTGAAAGTAGCACCAACGTCTGTGATTCTGTTCAAATCCTCCTTGGTCAATTCGAAATCGAAAATATTGATGGATTCAACAAGACGATCGCTTTTGGCAGAAGTAGTAATGGGCAGGACATTGTTCTGGTAAGTCCAACGAAGAAGGATCTGAGAAACTGTCTTTTTGTACTTTTGAGCCAATTCCTGGAGAACGGGACCCAAAGGAGCACTTTGGACTTTCTTAATGTCAGCATTGATAGGGCCAAGAGGGGAGTAGGCAGCAAGCAGAATACCTTTTTCCTGTGCGTACTTGTAGATTCCCGGGCTCTGGTTTTGCAAGTAGGGATTGAATTCAATTTGATTTACTGCAGGCTTGATTGTCGCAATTGCAAGAACACGATCCAGATCTTCAACGCGGAAGTTTGATACGCCAATTGCCTTGGCCTTGCCCGATGCATAGATTTTTTCAAGGGCTTTCCACGCGTCTTCGAGAGAAATGTCTTGGTTCCCTTCAAACACAAAAGGACTATGAATCAAGTAGAGGTCAACATAATCAACGCCTAGCTTTTTTAAAGAAGCTTCAATGGCCTGGTGGGGATCCTTGATATTGGGTAAAACTTTTGTGGTGATGAAAAATTTGGATCGATCTAGGCCGGAGTTTTTCACTGCAAGCCCAAGTTCCTCTTCAGTACCATACACCTCAGCTCCATCAAGGTGTTCAAAGCCGGATTTGATGGATATAGAAACTCCTTCAACGACTTTTGCGTCCAATCCAGTTTGACCTTTCTTAAACCATTTGGTGCCTGTACCATAGCCAATAGCAGGAATCTTTGTGCCAGTGGAAAGTGTGAAGGAAGGAATAGAAAATGTAGTCATTTTGTTTTTTATCTCAGTTGTAATTGATAAGTTATGTTTTGTAGTCAGTTAGATAATATTGGTCCTATATTGAACGGCCTTGGTTCTTTTTCCTGTTTTGAATTTTTTTGACGAAAGGCGGGAAATCCCTTGGCCTTTATACTTCTATCTTTTCATTATCGGGATTCATATTATTAATTAGCACTATATTTTCAGACTATAATTGCTATATATTAAATTTGAGAAAGAATTATTATTATTAATATATATTAAATTTGAGAAAGAATTATATTATTAATCTATGATCAGAGAAAACACAATAAATGTACACTGATTGCGTATTAATTTGGGTCACGTGATGTAGTAAATAGTTGAAATGAATTACATCAAATATTACATTTTTCAGCATGGACTAACGAATCGAGTAGCGTCTTTATATTCAAAAATGGAGTTCTTTTTATGAAGTATGTTTTTTTTTGCTAAAAGTCTTTTTTTTTTCCTTTCTGAAAGCCTATGGTGTGTAGAAAAAGGCAATGGCAATGATAATGTATGTGCCCATCAACATTGTGCCTTCCAACCAGTTGGATTCACCATCGGCCACAATGTAATTGAGAATCATGACAGAGACAAACAATACACAAGTCTCAAAAGTGGAAAATAGTAGTGACATGGGCTGTCCGACAATCCAACCAAGAATGACCAAAAATGGAGTCAAGAAAAGCGCAATTTGCATGGAAGAGCCGATAGCAACACCCACAGCCAGATCCATCTTGTCCTTCATGGCAACAACGACTGCAGTGACATGCTCAGCAGCATTACCTACAATAGGAATAAGAATAAGACCAATAAAAGTCTTGGAAATGCCAGTAGAAGTAACAATGGAGTCAATGGAATCAACAAGATAGTCCGCACAGTATGCAACGATAACTGTCACGATGGTCAGTAGAACTAGGGCCTCTGTGGTATTAAGAGACGATTCCGGCTTATCTTCAATGAATTCATCACCAGAAAGAAGGCCGGCATTCTCAGAGTCAGACGGAATGCCGGTGTAATTGGAGGAAGTAGGATTGGCCTCAACATCGGTGTCTGCAGTGTTTTGTTGTTCAAAGTAATCGGCGTGGGTTCGGAGTTGGAAAAACAGGTAAAAAGTGTAAATTACAAGCAAAACAATAGATGCGCCACGAGATACGGCTAGAACATGGTGAAATTCGTGAGGGTAGCCAGCATTGAATGCAGCAGGAATCAAAAGGGAAGAAACAGACAAAGCCATCATAGAAGCCATTGTTTGGGCGACTGTTTGGTTGAACTTTTGCTGGATGCGATTGTACCCACCAGCAATAAAGCAGCAGCCCATAACAAGAAGAATATTAGAAAGAATGGAACCGAGCATGGAAGCCTGAACAATGCGAATTTCGCCATGGAACAGAGCGACAATAGCTACAATGAGTTCAACGGCGTTTCCAAAGGTGGCATTGAGTAAGCCGCCAACGGTTTCGCCAACATGGACGGAGATTTCTTCAGTAGCAAAAGACAGAAGGGCGGCGAGCGGAATAATTGCCAAAAAGTTAAGAGAGAATACAGCTAGAGGGGGCCATTTAAGATGGTAGGCGAGAATTCCCAGAGGAACAAACACTAGGAGGACATTGACATAAGAAGAGTAAAGCACTGCTTTACCCTTTGACAGAATTGTATTGGCAGCGTGCGACATGTTGTAGGATGGTCTTCCCAGAGAAGATCTTCGAGCTTTTGCTAGCAACGGAGTTGTGGATGTGCTTTCAGAAGGAGCCATTATTGCCTTTATATTTGTGCAGAAGTTGGCAAAATATTGAAAGGAAGAAAGAAGTTAGGAGGAGAAAAGGAGGTTTAGAATGTGAGAAGAAAAAAAAAAGGACAGAGGAGGAGGGCACAACAAGACCAATGTGGGTGGTTGGGTTTTTCAATTTATTTATTTATTTTCGTTAATTTTCATTTATTTTCATTTATTTTCACTCATTTTCATTCATTTTTCTTTGATGCCCAGGAGTGAAACAAGGCAGCCAACCAAGTTTTGTCCGCCTGGAATAGAAGAACTCTTTACTTCCCAGCGCAAAATTTGACCGTCAACGCTGAAATTTCGAGTTGGTCCATGATTCCCACACGCTGTGCACCAGGTATCAATTGCCCCGTGGCTTTTTATATAGCACGTCGCCGCAATACACCTCCCCGGCATTGCAATTGCTGGAGCCCGTGAAGTGGTCAATTTTGGCGATTTTGGGACCGTCAAAACAGTCGGACTCGGACTTTGTTTGGTGTTGAGTCAATTGGCTGCGAAGTTTGCAAAATGGGCAAAAAGCGGCTTTTTGCTTGATTAAGATACAACATAAGCTTTGTTGCTTGTTTGCTGCTGCTGCGAGGGGTGGTGATGCAACGAGGAGTTCTCTTTCCTTTTTGGGAACTGTTTTTTTCTATTTGTGAAACACAGTCGACACAGCCCCTATACCAGTTGCCCGGCTGAGTAATTATGTAATGATTAGTGGTTTATTAGGTAAATTTACTAATAGCCCTAACTGTTAACTGTTAGGGTTTTATCACGTGAGTCAAGGCTGAACAGGAATCCCGCATACAAAAAGGTTACAGAACAAATTATATGGGTATTGGCCAACATGTGAGCCATCCAGCGCCATTTGCAACTAAGAAAAATCCAGCGCTTGAATATTCAGAGTACGCAGAATACCGTTGCAGGCTGCTTTCATGCGGAACAAGCTGGGGCCAATGGGAGACTAAACTTGTGCTTTGGCATCAATGCAAATTGGAATCTACTAAACTTTTAATGCATAAGTTCAAGACGTTGGCGAGTATATCTTTGAGACGTTACCTTGTACAAAGTAATTCATCAAAATCAGACAAACAGACAAACAGAAATACAGACTGAACAAGTCTCCAAATTCTTTGACACATGACGTGAAAATTTTCATGTTTGCCCTTGAAATCTGGCTCTCAACTGGCCCAAAAAGGTTATTCATTCTGACCTGAAAATTCACAAACTCCGTCCATTTCTTCCTTTATCAGCGTCACCAAAGAAAGCTTGAAATGCAAACCGCGTCTTATTACAATGAAATTCTTTTGCTTAGTTTTCAAAAGTTACATCACTGTAAAAGCTAGCGCCTTCTGGTAATTGTGTTTGTGCCTAGCTTCCGCTCCTAATTGAGCATGTACAACGAAAACTTTCGCACCAGTTGTCACTTTAAAATACTGTCAGTTTTATTTTTCATCTTTCTACGTTCTTTTCCTTCTTACATTTATTCACTGTTATTAACCATGCTCTTTTTTTCAAATACAGGCTCTGGCACTTTGGCACTAGTCACGCCTCCTGGAAAAGTCGTGGGTACGGGCATTCGTCCTGCCGTAGAAGTATTCCAATCCATATTCAATGGGCCTGTTAGTCCAGAACTCGTTGAGCAAGTTCTGTCGCAACTGCCTGGAATTTTTGGCGGATTTCCTAATACCAATGATGTTGCGCCTTCAGCCGTATTTGCGGCTTTGTTTGGAATTCTGGCCTTTGCTTACTTTTTCATGTTCACAAATGGTTACTTGAGAGGTCAGAAATTTTGGGCGTTTTTTGGATTGGGCTGGTACTCTGTAATGCAGTCCATTGGGTTTGGCCTGAGAATCCAATGGGCAAAGGATATTTTGCAAATTCAGATGGGCGCAGCTTCTACAGCATTCATGCTCGTTTCGGTGCTAATATTAAACATGCTCAATATGTTGTTTGGGCACCGCATTTTCACTTGGCGCCATCCAGAAACAGGAAACTCGCGCTGGTTCAATGGGCTCATGTTAATGGTATATCTACTGGTATCTGTGGCTATTGTTATGGCTATACTCGGTCAAGGCATTCCGTTTCTCTACTTTCTTTCACCTGAGAATTATAATTTATGTCATACTGCTGAAAAAGTGGTCGGCATCTTACAGACTTTATATGCATTTGCTGGCATCTTTTTGATAGTTATTGCGTACGCCATCCCTCCTGGCAGAATTGGCCATTTCTTCAAGAAGCGAAACCAGCTGAGTGAGTTCTCATGTGTTTTACCAAAGACTTTTTCTGCAACTTGGATCAAGTCCACTTCGTTGTTTTATTTTCCCAGCCGACGGGATACTCTCAACAACACACACAAAGACGATTTGACATTGGGTGACTCTCAATGTACTTCTTCTACAATATTCCCTGCACACTTGCCCAAGCATATTCGAGTCATACCTTCAGATGAGCCCCCTGCAGGAGGACTTGCAAACCACAACGATGAGTTCATCTATTCCGGTGCGCCAAAGATGTCCAATGCTGTTTTGTTGATTGTTGTTACGTCGTCTTTACTTGGTCTAGCAAATGCTGTTCGATGCGCATCCATCTTCATTATTTCACAGAGAGCCAAAGTTGGCAATAACAGTGGAACAACTAGCTGGGTATTACAAGGCTGGGCGTTCTATGTGTTTTATGGAGCGGTTGAAGTTTTAGTAAGCGTACTGCTTCTGCTATTCCGCGCTGACTTGCGGTTTTATCTTCCAGATAATGAAAACAACATTAATACAACTGTTGGAAGTAATGATTTTGGCAGCTCCACCAACAATGAACAAGAAGAGTGTATAACTGATGACAAAAGATGTGAAAAGTGCTCTTCAGCTGTGCAGAGCGTTGTGTCATTAAAGTCGTCAGAGGGAGGTTCACAAGACTTTTGAATATTGTTGGCATGGAAGTAGTTTGCGAGAAATGACCAGAATAAAAATTGAACTTTAAGGGAAATAAAAATTTTGAACTGGGACAGGCCAATCTCCTCTTCGCAGGATCTTTTACTCAATTTCATACATGGAGAAACCCGACAACTAAAGATGAAAAAAGGAAATGAAAAAAATAAATAAATAAATAAATAAATAAATAAATAAAATAAAAATGTGAAAAATAAATTTTCTGACGCTCATTTGACAGGTATGGAACTAATTGACTAGGGAAAAAAAATAAAATCTCATGATCTGTATGCGTGGTTAGCACTGGCTAATATGAAGGATGTAGTTTTATGTTGGCAAGTAAACGGCCTCAAAAATTTCAGCTTGAATTGGTACTGTGTATCACAAACGTGCATGACTTTATATTTTTATAAAAGAGTAATGTAAAAATGTATACGAAAAAAAGCTTTTGTAACATCTATTCAAGTAATATATAAAGAGATGTAATTTGCAAAATGCTAAAGCAGACCAAACAGGTTCATATGTAATTACTTTAAATACCATTATCGTGGCTAATTCCAGCCTCAAACGTCGGAATAAAATCATAAGAAATCTATGGCTCATGCTGATACCCATAATTCAATGTACTGGCCCACTTAAAGCTGTATAAACGTTAAAGCAGTGGGGAGTTTTTGATGAAGCAATGCATCCTTTTAATTCGTCGGATCGAACGAAAAAAAAAAAAAAGGCGTGAAGTGGTTTTGATGCATTTTGAGGCAAATAATTAACAATACCATACAAAACAATCATGTCTCATTAGACATGATGGTGGGAAGTTTTATGTGCCTTTATGATGATGATATTTTGAGAAAAAATAATACTTTCTCAAATATATGGCAAATATAGAAAAAATAAACAAGACAATTATATCTTTTTCATGTATTCTGAGAATCAAGTGTAACAAGACAAGTGATTAAATATCTTGTTTCTTGGCGCTTGATCATTCAAGCCGAATAAGCTCAAGCAGGCCAGAAACAGCTTTGAATATAATAATTATTACATTGAAGGATGGGTTTATCGTATTTCGCAAAGCATTCAGGCACACATATGTCAAAAGAGTGATACTAAGCAATTATTAAGTGACAAAAGTGCAGCATGTCTGACCGCCGGATTATATATTTTGTAGTCCACGGGACTTTGTAAGATCTTTTTATTCCATGAAGCAAACAAAAGTAAAACGGACGAATATGTACAGCGATTAAAGATGAAAGGCAATCAATATTATATACAGTATACGTGCGAATAAGCATGCACTTGACCAGTTGACATTCAAGCAAATAGGAGGTACAAGTCCTGCAGCAATATCATTTAACCCCACGGCCCCCACCCCACCTCCTCGGCTCTTGTCTGCTTCTTTTTTTTTTTTTTTTTTTTTCAAATGGTAAAAAAACTGGAAAACAGGGGCAAGGGGTCTGGTTTACTAAAATTTTATTTTTATTTTTTTGCTGCTTTTATAGAAATTATCCAGAGCCACTTACATGAGACGAGATTGATAATTAAGCAATAATAGTTTAGGGGGTTGATGCCCGACAGGCGGACATTGATATATAATTTTCGGCTTTATGAAAATATTGACCAAGTCTGTGCCTGTTCTGGGATGGCGAGTGTGCCTCGTATGCTTGTTTGTGGTGTGCCATCGTTGATAGTATACTGTATCTCATTTTTTTCGCTTTTTACTATATTTGCTATATATTGAATTTGACAATATATTATTTTTTTTACTTGAATTCCCGTCAAAGAGCAAGTTAAATACCTCAACAGAGAACCCAAAGCTAAACACTCGGGCTTTTTGACATTTCCAGATTGAGGTGATCGCTGTACTATGAACATCCTGCTCGTTTTAAAAAAAAAAAAACGTGGTTAAAGTTTCATTATAGTAAGTCATTAGTGACGTTGGAAGCAACTATATAAGCTAAACATAATAATATTAGAGGCAAGTTATACTTCAAAGTACGTTCAAATTGTAGGCACACTAGTATGGGGAATAATTGGGGGAAATACACTAATCTAATTCAGTTTAGTCTGCAGGTAGTACCGAGGGAAAAGGTTATTGAAAAGATATATATATTGGAACTTGGGAGAATACTCATGAGACATTTGGCCATCTCAATTCAGTTTGGACTGGCTATCATGACTCTTTTTGGAGCAGTCTAATATAGCTCGACACTCTTGAAGGAGGGAAAATGACGAAAAAAGACAAGCATGTCTTTTGACAGTTCAGAACTAGTCTACTTGTGCTCAGTTAGTGCAAAAAATAATGTAAAGAAATGAAGGAAAAAATCTCAGCGCACACAGTAACAAAATGAGAACAGATAAATTGGGTAAAGCTACGGAAAAATAAGAATAGAAGACAACTCTCCGCAGGCTAGCATACCCAGGGAATATGATGAACTAATGTGGATAAAGATGAGGTTTCGCCGTTGCAAGTAAGAGAGGTCTCTTGATTTATTTTTTATTTTTATTTTCCTTGGTATTGTCCGCGTTGTTTTGCCATTAGAAACAGTTCAAGATGATCCAATCAATATGCCGGCAATCAGTTTCCTGTCAATTATTATTTTTATACATGTGCATAGTCTTGGTCAGTTGAAGAAACCTTTCTCTCTTTTCCAATTCAAACTATATTTGACATGTATTAAATTAGAGAAGCTATTATTTAAAGCCTGATCTGCGATATGCATGCTCAAGCTAAATATTATTGTCATGTATGCTCCCGGGAGATTAATTTCTTGGTCCTTCAATATATTTGAGCGTGATCAGAAAAAGTCTCAAGACCAAGACGTTATATATGCGGACAAGATTAATCGACGGTCTCCTGGCCTTCAATTGATGTACAATCAGGCGATAGCAATTTAATCCAACTAGGCCATTAAGCAGACCTGCACTGTTTCCTCAGACCTTTCGGTATTATGCTGGGGAGTTACTGTTCTATTGTAGGCTTTCCAGGCACCGGTAATGAGGCGAATTGTGTCAAATAGGTGAACCTATTTTGTAAAAAACTAATAATTTATTAAAGGAAATATTGTGCATATTTTTAAATAATGATAATTTAAACATGCAGGCCCACTAAACGG